>CM040238.1:40042034-40234066 GCA_022545495.1 Chrysanthemum lavandulifolium | reverse complement strand
GTACTTGGATCGATTTTCAAATGGTTTTCAATTGGTTTCAATGGAAGAAGAACAATACCAAAAGACTAACCACATTTACTTTATGTATGGAGTTATAAGGATGGTTAGGTTAGGTATTCGTTCCCACGATCCCACCAGAGCCGGAGGGATCTACCGAGGACAATCCACTAGATAGTGTAGAGTCCTTAGGTATGATGAAAAGGGAGAAAATGAGAATATGGGAAGAGTGCGATCGAGATAGAGCTAGAACTGGAATAAACCCAACAAGGTTCTAGTAATGAAGTCTCGTAAGCACTTGAAGGGGTTGAAGAATGAAAAGAATTGAATGTGAAAAGGGTGAAAAGAAATAGCCCTCCATTATTTCAACCTTAGGCGTAAACCGGGTTCAATTCATATACTCTTGGTGGTTACCAAGGTAACACCGGTATTGAAGACAAGACGTCATGGACCCAGTGACGCACTGCACTACATCTTCCCAAGCTACTCAAGTTCCTCTTAAAAGGACTTGTTTCATTCTCACGGGGAACCTACATTATCTATCGACTTTCTCTTAGAGATGGTTGATATTGAAGAAGGAGACCCTCTCCCTAGTCTCCGGCATAGGAACCAAATGTGCACCATTGAGTCTAGAGCCACGAGATCATCCATAAATCTCATTAGGACACTGTCAATGTAGACTCTCTGTTTCACACAATGTGGAAAGAGAGAATATATATATATTAAGAGTCCTACGCATTATCCTTGTGGTATTGCCAGAACATCTGAGGGATATGATAACATATTCACAATGAAGATGGAAAGCCTTCTAGAGCCAACATCAAACAAGCTCTTGGTAGGTGGCATGTGAGATCTATCCAATAGATCAACCATCTGATAACTGAACAGAAACAATGGGGCAATTCAAAATTATGAATCAATCCTGGTTCAGGTTATGGATTGACGGATACCTTTGAAAAACCAGTCGGTGTGCGCAAAAATCATTTTTCTATTGCACATCGACTGTGTATCACATTTTCAAATATCAAAAGGTGTTTATGATTGAAAATTGATTTTTCATATAAAACCTTCGTTGTATTGCGAAAACTCTTTCTGATATGCAATACACGATTTTTTCTCAAATCATTTTTAATCAATCAGTAAATCTCAATTTGCTGATTCACTCACTCTGTGTTGTCTTCTTTGAGACGTTCTGGTTTGAGAACAGCTAGAGTAGCTGCAAAACCCTGTCAAGGATATTCTTCGAAATCATACCTGATCATAGGCAGTACTTGTACTGATCAATGGAGAACCGTGGGTCGTGTACCTCAATTCAACGAAAGTGATCAAAGACACTTTTCGTGCAATTTATTGCTAACTGTTGTGTACAGGTACACCCGACGTTTGCAGCTGATCAAAATTGAGAGGTCAATCCATAGCCGCATGCTCACACAACACATTCATTTCTAAAGAAATCATGATAAGTGCATCAACGACTCTGATATTGTCACTCCATGCTTCTGCTACGCTGCTGCAAATATCATGAATCAACTAAAGCTTCCGCTACTCTGATAAGAAGAAATCATGATCCAGAATGTGAGCATGTCGGTTCAAAAATCACAACATCATATGAGGGCAACACAACAAAGGGTGATGCTGAAATCAACTGTGGCTGATGATCTCAAATAAAGCTCGAAGGTCATCAAAATGTGGATCAACTCTATAACCTACACTTAATGTACAAAGTATTTGGACAATGAAGAAATCACCACGGAAGCACAAAGTTTGAATATTTTGATGTATTGAAGTCTACGAGCTCAAGATTGAAGATTAAATAGAGTGCTAGGATACAAAATGTAAATCATGGGGTGACCTCCCTTAGGGGGAGATTGTTAGGAATTGGAAATTCTATTATGAAGCATCGGTCACCCCAAATATAATCTAGCTTAAGTTAGCTCGTATACATATCGTTTATTATGTTATTTGTTAGTTAGTTATTAGCCTAGTTTAGTCTAGTGCAACACCGTGGAGGAAGGAAGGGTCTTTACCCATTGTATGCCTAATCCACAGCCGGAAGGAGGGTGTATTTCTATGTATAAATAACCCTCTCCCCACAAGGGAGATGGTTGGATGTTCATTTGGAATCTAACCTTATATGTGTTTCTCTAACTAGAACATCTCACTTTCTCTCTCTAAACACTCCATATGCTTCTATGATTTAAGTATACATGTTTGTATGAAATCCTATATCTTACAACTTCTATATAGGGACGGTGTCGCCCTTTGATTGGGACACCGTCAGGTCTGCTAGAGGGCCTTTGATCTTGACTTTGCCATTTTCTTCATGTTTTCGCTCCTTTTTGTCAAAATATGCTTCATTCCAGCATTTTGCTTCCAAAAGACCTAAAATGTGAAAAGGAATTATTTTAAGTAGTAACGAATATAAAGTGTGTCGATTTAGGGCTTAAATGACCCCCTAAAAACGTATGTTTTAAATCCTTATCAGTTCTCATCTGTTCCAAAACCTTCTGATTTTCCTCAGCAGCTAAAGGCCTTGCAACATCTGCATCCTGTTGCAATTGTTCTTCTATAGAAAGTGGTTTCTTCTAATGCTCTAAAATAACTTTTCCTTTTCCTTTATCATGTGGTGGTAGTTGTGTAGCCTTAATTATTGTAGAAGAGGGTTCTCTTATTGTAATACCCTTGACTGATGGCTTAGAATTCTTCAAATCAATCATAAACTTAGCCAAACTAGTCTCATCATCCACCTCTTCTTTACCACTAGCAACAGTAACTTGTGGTTCAGCAATAGAAACTTTAACCTCAGCAGTAGTTCCAGTAACCACAACAGCAAAAAGATTTGTACTAGCAGCAGTAACATCTTCTGCAGCAGCAATAACATTTGTTGTAGCAGCAGTTTCTTCAGTAGTTTCTTCATCAACATGTTTAACCACCTTCTCCAAAACCACTTCATTCCCCATCTTATCAGCAACCACAAACTCATTCTCCTCAACAGCTACATCATTACCCATATTAATATCAAAATCAGCACCCCCATTCTCATTAGCCTCCCCTGAACCTTTGCTCTCATTCCTTCCCTGTTTGGGAGCATCCTCCCCCAAACTTGTTGCTTCAGGAGAACTCACCCTTTGAGAAGTGCCCACCTTATGCATCCTTTTAAGTTTGTGAGTTCTTGACCTGTTGTATCCTTCTAAGAACCTAACTCTTTTCTTCAATAATGTTATTTCAGAACCCTGAGAAGCAGTTAGTTTTTGTAGATCAAGAACCTATTGAGACAGAATGGTACATGTTTTTGTCAATTCATTTACAATTTCTATACTTCCCTCACCATTTTAGATTGTGTTACCTACCCTGAGAGGTCGATCATTGGGAATATTAGACACAACTTCATCCCTAGGACAAACACATGTGCCCCTCATGATTTTTTGGCGCCTGAGGATTCCTTCACCTGAATCAGTTCCTTGGGAACTGGATTCATTAGAAGTTGCCTTAGATCGGGTCTTAGTGATGTTACCACTTACCTGCTCTGCTTCTAAGCTAGCAGCAGTAGTGGCAACCCTTTCTAAACTACCTCCCAACTCCTTATGGGTGGCCTCATCTGAATCCATACCAGTACTAGCCTGATGAAGCTTAGTATCCTTTTTGGTGATCCTATGGATATAGGTCTTTTTAGGTTATGATGTGGATGGTAAAATATTGGATGTGTGCTAGGTAACAGATGGGATTTTTGCACCTTCATCCTGATTTTGAGCAAGATCCACCATGTTTGGAAATAATGGTGTCTCCTTTCCAGAAAAATCTTTTCCCATCTTTCTCATGAATGTAAAAACTTTCTTTGTGAGAATGGGAGTACCTAAAGTTCCTTTATGAATTTTCTTTTTTGAAAGTTTTTTATCCACAAAATTTTGCACAAATCTTGGATACAGAAAATAGTTACTTGATTCATCCAAGTTCTTAACCATACCCTCAAAAATCATTTTAGAAAAATTAAACTTCTGTCCTTGAGTCAAACATATTGTAGCATAAGCTATAGTATGGATTAAAAATTTCCATTGAGGTGAAAAGAGTCTTTTGTAAAATTTCAAAAAGTTATTTGGCTTCTCAAACCCCATTTTTGCAAGACCATAAAAAATAGCAGAGTTTGAGAGACACTCGACACCATTATCATCTGCTAGTTCAAGAGAACTTATAACGGATGACTCAGTGACAAGTACCTCTTGGGCATCTACAATAGCCCGTATATGTACTTCCCCATTAATAGTTCTGGACTTAGCAGTAACCCAAAACTGCTTAATGTAAGAAAGATATATAGTAGGATTTACTGATAATGCAAACCTGATAGGGCTAGCATTTAAAAAATCAATGATTTGAGCAAATCCTTCAGACTCAGGTAAAGGTTTATCAAGAATGGCAAGCATGTTATGATTGTCAGGAAAAACTCGTGACGACATTGTAAATTAGGGTTTTTATTTGGGAATTTTGAACTTTGATGTTAAGAAGAGTGTAAGGTTTTGTAATCGAGATAATTTTGAGTTCGCAAATCCGATTGAATGAACCAATTAGGGATTTATATTGAAAAAGTTATAAAATCGTCCCTGCACTTTCAAACCTAGCAGCATTTACCGAGTAGTAGTAACTTTTGCCTAGCAGAACTAAGTCTGTGTGATCAATAAAAACTCTAATTCTCCATCAAACCAATCATTCTTTTTATGCTTAATCTGCAAAAAGTTAGTCTAAAACCACAAAAACACAAGATAGAATATTTCACAATAATCATAACATTGATTGATACTTAGCAGCTGGATATACAACTAGCAGCCGAAACGAGCAATACTAAGTATAACAAGCAGCACTAACAATCACTTAGTAGTAGAAACTTTTATGAGTCCAATAACAGTACAAATCCTTCAAAACTTTACAAAAACATAGTGAGATCAAAAATTTAGATCAGTTTGGTTTCTACTCTGGTTATGAAAGCCTTAAGGATCCCACTAGTTTCATCCTTAGCTGATAAAAAGAAAACCCAAGTGACTCTACTAAAGTCATAAGTGACAACTAGGCAATAAAACTTCTTCATTAAGCTCTTTACAAAAGTAGGTCCAAATAAGTCCATATGTAACATTTGTAATGGTTGGGTGATTGAGCTCATAGTTTTGGTCTTACAAGAGGCTTTGTGTTGCTTTCTCTTCTGACAAGCAACACATGTTTCATTAAAATAAAAAAAAGCTTGGAAGGTAATCCTCTCACAAGATTTCCCTTGACAAGTTTGTTCATAGTTTTAAAATTCAAATGTCCAAGCCTTCTATGCCAAAGTCTAGACTCATCAGATGTGGCCTTTGCAAATAGACAAGTCAAACCTCCTTTAGGAATCATGTTTTAGGTCAAGACTGTATACATTATCTATTCTAGGAACTCTAAGCAGGATATGACTTTCATCAATCAAATTAAAGTTTGCAGATAAGATGATACACTCAATGTCAGTGAAAAGAACATTGTTCTTTTTGTCACACATTTTTTAGGCACTAAAGAGATTAAATTTGAGTTCTTTGAAAAAATACACATCCTCAAAATCCAGAGTACTGGTTTTAATTTTCCCTTTTCCTAGTGATCTTACCACCTTTTTGGTTGCTTCCAAAGGCTACATATCCTCCATCAATAGGCACATAATCAGAAAGAAAAGACATGTTTCCTGTCATGTGCCTAGAGATCCACTGTCAAATACTCCTCTTTCCTGTAAGTCCACTTGTGGATTGCCCTGCACATAAAATAAGAGAATTAGTTTCTCTTGGGGACCCAAGCGATTATTGACTTGGATCTGCCTTGTGCATCCATTTAATCGAATATTTTAAGTACATATGATGCACTTTTGTCTTTGGAGACATGGTATAAAACTGGTATCTTTGGTCTCCAGACCCAACAAGCTGAGGCCTTAACAACTTTAACCTCCTTACCCATAACAGCATTAACAGTTGCCTTAGGCTTAGCAGTATTAAATTTTTGATTAACCCTTGTATTTAATAAAGTTATTCTCTTTTGAATGGGTCAATAATCAGTTGAATGTTTCCCTTATTTCATATAACATCTTGTTTCTACAGGTTTTACATGGATTCGTTTATGACTTCTTACTATCATTGTTTTATATATGTTTATTGAACGTTAGCTAAACCGCATGTTCTTTTCTTTGCGGCAGGTATTAAGTGAGATGTTGGGATCGAGTGATGAGAGTGCATAGGAGCCATTAGTGGACCACCCTGAAGATAGCTTTCCTAATTGCTATTGAGTTACCTTTCTTTTAGACTTGGTTTAGATTTGTACTTTAGTTTGGAAGTCATGATGTTTCAGACTTAGTAATTTATTATTTCCTTAGAATACCTTTGTATACTTAATATTTATAAAGTCTCCGCTTGCGTATGTTCTATTGACGCAATAAATGTGACATTTGACTCATTCTCGGATGGGGATGTTACATGTTTTTTATAAGACATACACATGAAGTCATTGAGTTGATCAATAACTTGTAACATATAGTGGGATTATAAATGTTTATGTCTTCTTGTCGATACTTGACATAAAGTCATTGACTTGATCAAAGACTTGTGTGATAAATCATGCAATTGGCTTGTAAATTCTATTATACCATTCAGTTTGACTTAGATGGAAAATTGATAAGCAAAAGAGTATAAGTTCATCTCACTTATTGTTAGATTTTCTCACAATATTCTTATGAAATGCCAGTACTTATGGTATGTTCGATTAAGAAAATCAAACTCTATTGGTATCATTTGATTCAAGATAACTTTAACACCTTTTCCTCCAAAAGCTATCAAGGTTATGAAATTGAGTATGTCTGGTATATACTCAATAAGACTCCAACCTATAAGGTTAATAAAACACCATTATGTTATGGAGTGTGAATCACATTAAGTCTTAAAAATTAAAGTTCTGAATTTGTTAATATTCTTATAAAGCAGGTTATTAACAAAAGAGAGTCAAGAACTGTCAATGTATTTGTAATATCCCAAAAGAGAACAATTTATTGTTACTCTACATGCTAAGTATTTATAAATAGTCTTGAAGAGATACAATTACAAAATACATAACCTTCTAAAAGATACTAGTGAATGTCATGATGAGACTAAACATGTAAATGTTACACCTCAAGATGATGGAATTCTCGTTCATAGATCCGCAAGGATACCTCATTCACTTGACTGGTATATTTTATATCAATGCTGAAGAATATGAGTCACAGGATCATGGTGAACGTGTTAATCATAAAGATGCATTGCCGAATCTTGAATTCGGTAAATTACTCATACTATGAATGTTAAGATGATGTCCATTAAGATAATCAATTTTTTTGAAACTTGATTTAGCTTAAACTAAACAGTTAGACTGTGAAATAAATGTGAGTTTCTTCAATAAGAACAAAAACCCAAGTGGTTTGATTCATATGACAAACTCATAAGGACAATATTGTACACATATTTAATGCATGCATTGTGACAAGATTATTAATCATGTTCAAGCAATTGACTGTGATTGAATAATCTTCCCTATGCATATTAAATATATAAAGATAATTAATTGTCATACTTATTTTTATTAATATAAAATATGACAATGGAATTTTAAACTCTTTTTTGAGTGATTACTTTTGTGAGGACGGTAAGTAATCAAAGGAGTTTTATTCATGAATTCATATAATCTTTGGTGCCTAGAAGATGAATCTTATATTTAATTATTAAATTCATGTTTTGATTTATAATTAAAACCAAGATGACTGTTAAGCATTCCTAAAATCTAGTAGAAGTATTATATTTATTTTCTTAAATCATATATGTTGAGTAACATACGGGGAGTAACATTTCATCTAAGCTAAATGTTAATACTTAGCTTAGAATGAAACTTTAATTGATAGATTTAGGAAATAAAACATATAACCTTGGAATATATGTTTATTGTTGTAAATATATGCGGTAAATAAGTCTAAGCACAACATGACATACCATTTAGAAAGTCTCAATGAATACATATCTTTTGATAAGATAGGACATGAATAAGATCTTAAGTCAGACTCAAGGATTCATCATGTACATCACGTTGTGTAAAGGAGTTTTTATATCAGGCTTGAATGCAAGATGATTTGACAATATTGATATCTAATTGAAAGTTATTAGATAACTAGAATAACAAATATTCTAATAGAAAATGTTTGTATTCAAAAATTCATTCCTGAGCTTAGAGCCATTCCCATTAATGAAAATTCTATGGATGTACAATGCGGTAATTATTGTGCAGTTTTCATAGCCAACAAACTTGGAGTTTAGAAAGGCATCAAACATTACCAAAGGAATGTTTATAGTTTACAAATTTTTAAATGAGCATTGATAACGCTTGATTTACACATATTTTAGTCGCGTTATCCATACGTTTGTGCATATTATTTGGTTGTGTTTGTGAAAATCTTACACTTAAAAGGTACAAAAGTTATATTTAGGTTTAGGTACAACTATGTCAAAGGAAGCAACAAGAAAGACGAAGAAAAGTTGTCAAAACAAGAACATTTGCACAAAGAAAGATTCCATCCATAACAAGAACCCGGAGAACTTTCAAAGATAAAAGATTCAAGTTATAAAGGCTCCCAAGCATGAAGAAATGATCAAGTGTTCATGAAAACAAGGAAGAAATGTTTAAAAGGTTCATTATGAAATATGTTTACAATCCAAGGGTCAAGAATAACATTAAAAGCAAAACCCAAACCTGAGCTGTTACCCTAACCGCTCGACTGGAGACCTCAACCGCCCGGTTGGAGTAGACAGTGAGGTCTCAGCCGCCAGGTTGGGATTTCAACCGCCCAAAGCTAAGTTTTATCAAGTTTTAAATGACTCCTAAATGCTCCAAAATCTTCACTTGGCTGACCATTACTTCTCATTAGCACCAAATTCAATGTTTAATAGCCCTTGGTGCCCAAGAAAACCGCTTGGTGACCAAGGATTGTCAATCTACCTATTAGGGAACTTTTTTGAGAGAAAAAAAAAGGATCATAGAAACATACAAAAAAAATTCTACACATACTTTCTCTCAAGGAAGACTTTTAAGGAGCAAAAACACAGGAGATTAGTGAAGCTTGGAACCATAATTCGCCAATGTAATCATCAAGGAATCATTCCTAATTCTTGTAATCACTATTACAACATTTGTAAGACTTTCTAGTTATGATTTCAAATGATAAAATTTCTGTGTTACTGACTTTGTTTGCCATGAGCAGCTAGTGCCTTTGTGCATTTTCCTAGATGATGTTTGTAACATGAGACTTGAATGATTGTGACTCCATGGTTCCATTTCTACCTCAAGCTTATATTAAAAATGAATTGTACTTTTAAGTTCCATACAAGATAATGGTTTATCAAGTTAGATTGATTTTTAATGATGTAATAGGTCAAAAGAATTAATGTTAATTAATCAATTGTATTTGTCTATGAAGGCGTTACGTTATGCATTGACCATTTCGTAAGTAACTTGGTTAGACAAGAAACTAAAAAGTGTGGTTGTCAATTACTTGTGAAACTACCGTGAATCAAGTGGTAGAGTTGTTTAAGTCTTGCTTGATCAATCTTGATATGGTTTTTGTCATATTAAAATTTTGACGAGGATTGAATGTGTTAGAAATGAGAGGGTTAGAACACAATCTAATCTAATTCAATCACCATCTAATTTATTGGTCAACATGTCGAACGATTGTCACAATCAAACAAGAGAAAGTGTAGTTTTAATATATTGAATTATAATTCTCATTATTACTTGCTTGCTACTTGCGAATCATACTCACGTTATAAAACTACACAAATCCTTGTGAACGACCTCAACTTACCAAAGCATTTCTGGCTACACACGGACGAGCATACTTGCTCATATGTGTTTCGTTTGAATCATTGATAGATCGTGTTATAAATTTTAAAACTTGCACTCGTGAGACACATCAAGCATACTGTTGTATGAATACAATTATGCTAGTTTAATTGAGATGACACTCAATACTATTTATGGTAGAACTTCATCTTTGATGATGACCATGTGGACTAGTTGTGCTCAACTAAGAGCATAGTTGCATTATATATTAAAGAATAAGAATGCTTTAAACTTTAGAAGTTTGAAAGATGATTGTCTTAAGTAGGTGTTTGATGTTGTCACACACCTTATGAAATATTGTGTGTCAATATCGAGATATTTGTATGCACACATACAGGAACTTCACTAGTTGAATTCTTGAAATAAGTATTCTCAAATTTTCGATAGATCAAACTAGTTGAATTTTATGCATTGTCAACACGTATGATTGTCATGTCTTGAGGCATAATTCATCAACTAAGATTATCATACATTAATCTATTTAGTATTTGGATAAGATACGTTAAACAATTATTATTTATGTAATGTATCAAAGTACGTGGTATGTTTACTTTTATTCAATAATAAGTTGTGTCCTATATTTGCATGTTTAATTCACGAACGATTTATATTATTCTAAACTATCCATTGTCGATCAGCTATATGGGAATATATTCGAATTAAGACAAATATGAGAGATTGGTAATATTCTTTGAGTATTGTAGGAATAGTCTCACCAAAATCAAATGGTATTCAATGTTTTGCATATTGGACTTTCCTTAAATTAAGAAGATTGTCACTTTACGGATCGTCATTATTAATTGAATCTTGTAAATGATTTCTTTATTTATTCTTAGACTTGAGATGCATGTAACACTTGCATCTATGGATCACATTTCTTGATATAGTTTAACATTATTCGTAACTGGTAGTAATAAGGACTATTTTAAGAAGTGTTGTGAAACAAATGAATGACACCTTGCAGTTACTTCAATTAATTTTGAAGTATGATACTACTGGGCCTCTTGTGGGGTTGATCAGATGTTTGTACGGTCGTACCCAAAGGATATTTGGATATATACTAATGAATTTGGTAATCATGATCAATCGATGAAACGAGAAACATAATAGTTAAATTATGGAATGACCTCGATTCATATCCATATTTAACATGGTATTTAAAAAAAAAAAAAGGAGAATGAATGATGAATCATTTAACAGTGTCTTTACGAAACCACACTCAAGTGTTTTTAGGAGCATTGGCGTGTTGTTAGACGCTTACCATTGTTATTACGTTATTTGAAACATGTCCATGTGGGACTTGTTAGGATATGAACATGTATAAATAACCTATGTCTAGATTCACGTGAGCCTACGGGGACACACACGTTAAATACGGAAAGCAACTAATTAAGTGAAAAGCTATAAACGATCGTTAGACGACAGATTAAGGACTAGAGTGTAAAAGAGAGTATGACGGTGCGGAATCACCTCTTTTGATTCCTAAACGATCGGGTTTAGTGTTTGTGTGGTTTTGGGATTGCTTGGCTTGCAAGCCAAGTAATCTTAACTCCTATATAATGAAGGCTTGGGGTTTTGAACTTCACACTTCAATGTAACTAAACCTAACACTAAAACTTGTTCTCTGCCTTTCGTTCTAGTGGACTGAACCAAACCAACACCAAAGAGTTCGGTTTTGTTTCACCTAAATCGATCCAACATCAAGTATCAAAAGGATTTCTGGTTCCTTGCTTGGGGTCGATCGTACATCAATAAACCCATCCAAGGGTTTTAGGTTTTGGTTTGCTTTGTTTCTTAATTAATCAAACTTTAGCATCATAAAGGGGTTCGAGTTTGATTAGTTCTGGTCGATCGGTTAAAATCAAACTCAAAGGGTTTCACGTCTTATTCAAGAACGAAGAAGTTTATTAGCTTTTCACTACTAGTACTAATATACATAATTGTTTGCTAAGAACGTATTGTGTGTGTTTACATGGAGAAGATCTACGTTGATCTTTATTGGTTTCGTGTTAGCTTTATACACACGCGTATATTCAAGATTGTTTCCGTTAGATTGCTAAAAGGTACACATACTTGAGCCTATGTTGATCACGTTACATTATGCTTGATCTTTCCGTTACGTACTCGTGATCATGTGTTTAAATATTAACCTGTACATAGATTTAAAATTCGTGATGAAATTTACTTCCTTCCAACCCAACTTAGCTACGCTCATATAGATGATTTTGCTCAACTCAAATTTACTACGCTCATATGTAAATTCGTGATGAAATTTACTTCCTTCCAACCCAAATTTACTTCCTTCCAACCCCTATTTTTATTGACCAATGACGCTGATTTTAACGAAGCTATCGAATGGCCATGTTCTATACCGTGCACCACAAGATTTTGTCATGCTCCCACAACTGTGCATGAAGACGACTTTTTACGGTTTTATTTGTACGTTACGTTTGATCTACAATGATCATTTATGTGATTCTCTTTTATTTAAAATAGCTATAAGAGCCCATAACTTGAGTTATAGTTTAACATCTGCCACGTCAGTGTTATATTAGCTTTAACATTTCACCTTAATATCCCTAAAAAACACTCACATCAATAACACCCCAAGTTAAACTTTAACTTATCAACAATTTACAAAAAACAACCCCTCATTTAAGAGCATAAATGAAAAAAAAAAATGCAATTAACGCCCGTTAGGGCCATAACGCAGCCGGACTAACGCTGAAATAACGCCCCCTCCAACGGGTTAACGCCTTTAACGCCCGTTATTCACTCACTAACGGCGTTATGCCGTTACCTCTGCACATGCTCTAAGGAATCTTGTGAATTGACGCATTAAAAAGATGCCTTTTAACGCCCACTTTTTAAGATATGATATGATGTTTATTTCTTCTTGTATACACATCCTTTCTGTCTCCTAGAACATTTGGTCAGTAACAATCTTAACCGTGCCTAGTTACGTTATCAATTCAGTATATCTTTTACCCTATTGATATTATGTTAATAACAAAATGTATAAACACTTTTCTTTTCTTTTTCAAACATGATATTCGGAAAGGTTGGCGTATAGTAGCCACTTCACTTTCTTTTACACCAAATGTGTTTCGAACCTAATAAATTTCACATATTTTAGTGATGATAGTCACAAAGTCTTATTAAGTGTCGGTCACTCTAGTGGTTAAATAATTAACTTCTGTTATAAAGACCCTTTATATCATCTCATCAATCATATGTTTGTTGCTTGAGTAGAACACAAAAGGGTGAGTGTACTTGCTTTAAATTTACATTTTTTGCAATGTCATGCATCCTCAATATATAGCTGAGTTTTAAACAGCCAACTTCAAACCGCAAACACATACATATATATATCTATATAAATAAGCTCAAGGCCCTTCTAGCCTTGCATAATTCAAAAATGCATTTGCTTATACAGCTTTTCGTTGCCATTCTAGTCTTCATATCTCACGAACATGAATTTGCCACAGCTCAATTTGTACCACCTTACTCTTCCGTAGTTGTTCCCGTAAACAAACATACTGATGCTGCTAAGCCTCTCTTTAGTGTTCAGATCATGACAGCATTCGTAAACTTACAATACTTACATGCAAATTTCCTTATAGACCTCGATGCTCCATTCATATGGCACGATTGCATACTGCAATGGAACTCGTTTCCAGGTAGCTGTCCTAACAACACGCTTTGCACCTATCCCGTTTCATGTGAAGAATTTCAGTGCACGGACGTGAGAACTACTTACTCGTACAAGAATCCTTCTTGTGCTCCAGTAAACAACGATTCATCCATCCCTGATTGGGGATATTGTACGTGCCCGGTCAACGTGGTGAACCCGATTACAGGATCGTGCGGCCAAGCCCTGCTCAACTATGACGAATTCACGGTGAACACAAGCAACGGTAGAAATGTGTTTACGGGTTTATATGGTGCTTATCCTAACGCTGCGTGTGCTCCTTCCTCAGAATTTCAGTCATTCCCTGCCAATGTTTCTGGTGTCATGGCGCTTTCATCCTCACCTTATGCATTACCAGCTTATCTGTATGAACCATTAAGAAGAATAGTAGCTCTATGTTTGCCAAGCACCGTGTCTGCTTCTGGAGTTCTGTTATATGGAACTGGTCCATATGGTCTTCTCCCCAACTCAGATGTCGATGTAAGGAGTTTACTTTCTTTTACTCCGTTGATAAAACATCAAGATTCGTTTGGATACTTTATCGGTGTCAGTGCAATTGTAATAAAATTGAGATCAATCGACTTCCCTGCGAATACCACAACCAAGCTTAGTACAGTTGAGCCTTATACCACTCTCAGAACTGACATTTATCAAGGTGTGGTTCGAAGGTTTATAAAAGTTACGCAAAGAATACCTCCTGCAAAGCCAGTTGCACCATTTGGCCTTTGTTACAGCACATCTAACAATGGTACCCAAGTTAGTATAAAAGTTCCTGATATTGATTTCATTCTCCCGGATGGGAAGAAATGGATTGTATCCACAGCTAACTCCATTAAACAAATAACAAAAGATGTGGCATGTCTAGCGTTTGCTGACGGTGGTGCAACAAGTGAACCTGCTATCGTGATTGGAACGTTTCAGTATGAGGATAACTTTCTGGTGTTTAATTTAGAAAACTCGACTTTTGGGTTTAGTAATTCCTTGTTAAGTAAGAAGACTTCTTGCTCAAACTTCAACTTTACGCTCACGAATAGCCCTTGATGCTACCTTTAAAAGGTATGTATGAGTGGAAAAGGATGCATATCCGTCAACAGGTTTCTTTGCAAAGACATAATTTCTTTCATTGTTCATTTACCGTGTAGTTGAATTCGTATTACTACTATTTGATGTATGCTCAATCAATAATGAAGAACCTTTTGACGGAATTTTCCAATGATTTTATCCTCTTCATGTTCCTTTATGTGCTGTTTTTGTTGCTTATGCGGTGGCTCAGGTTGTTTCCAAGCTCTGTTTGGTGTTTTTTGGTTTGTATTAGTTGCCTCATATTCCACTTGAATTATTATTATTATTATTATTATTATTATTATTATTATTATTATTATTATTATTATTAAAACATCACTCATTAGAAAATCAAATGAAATTACAAGAAATTAGTGGAGAGCAGTGAGACTAAGCGGGCCCCACCTCTAAAGAATAACAAAACAAACCCTACTAAAAATATAGTTAGCACCACGCCGCACCAATGTCTTGGGTGATCGAGAACTTTCGGATTCGTTCAAAGGGTCACCGCCTCCTTCTCGAGTTCACCAAAAGAAGAGAAGAGAAGGGATGAACCCATATCCAATATCGGCGCATTTGGTTTCGATTTGACGCGTTTGCGTTGTGCTGATTCAATCACGGCCCGCCCGCCACAAAGTCGACCATACCGGTTTGCGTCAAAGGTGATGACCCAGTAAGATCAACACACATCAAGGCCTCTCTCCCATGAGTAAAGTAACAAATCAGCTGGGCGTAGGTGTTTGTCCCTCTCTCCGCAGAGACCGATATCAACTTCTCTACGGGCCGAAACCCCTACCCGGGAACAGATGTCAGCGAGAGTATCACGCACCACATTATGTCGATGTTTAATGCCAATAGCACCTGCGCATGATACAACATGATCCCCATAGACATCACCCGTAAAAACCTTGGAACAAGCAGAGCACGGCATCTGAGTGGAGAAAAGGGGAACACCTAGACGATAGCATAAAACACACCGGTAGGTTTTAGCATTCATGGTCTGCCCCAGCCCAACTATCGGGACTACTCTGAGCCAGTCTGAAGTATGGTCTTCCATTTGTGATCTCCATAAGGCCATCTGTCTAGCAGATAAGCAGAAGGTGGATTCAGCCTCTTTGGTGACACGTGTGAAATATAACCGCCAATTTCTTCATGAGTTTTGGGGCGCAATCTCACAAGAGCTACCCAAAAGGTCGGTCTCCATTTCTCGTTAAAACATGCATGGCATCATCAAAGGAAGATCCGAAGCAACAACAACGAGAATGTCGGAGGAGTTCGATCAGAGAGGTGGCGATTGGAGTCTAGAAGCAAGGAAGGCATAATTCAAGACATCACCAAGAAGATATACACCAAGCCCTCCAAATTCAAAAGGAAGAGTGGCGATCTCCATTGCCAATTTCCAAACCCGGGCCCGAGGCGGTGACAATACGCTCTAAGGAGGAGCGAAGTGCTTCATCGAATGAAATCGAGCACGTTCAAATACACGGGGAACATGTGCGATAGAGAAATCTGACTTGGAAATGCCAAGACAAGCACGGAGAAGCAAAGAACTCACATTGGGGATCATTAAGTGTCACACCCTCGCCGAAGGCGGAAACACGAGGTGTAACGGAAGGGAACATAAGCACAAGATAATAGAACATACCAACATTAATATTTAAAAAGAAATAATACACCATTACAATACTAGTTTTGCCGACATCGGCGAATATATTACAAAGTTTAGATTCCAAAATATATGTTTTGTACATGATGATTTATATTGACAAGTGAAAACTTCATTATGCAAGACTTGGTAGAAAGAGCTTACTAACGATCACCTGAAATGCATGAGAGAAAAACGGGTCAACTATGAAAATAGTTGGTGAGTAAACACGTTTAGCAAAAATAAGAAAACTCGTAAGAAATATTCAAAGCTTTCGGTCAACGAAAATGGTCCGCAAAGCAAAGGCATTGTAAATCCACTCGGCCCAAGTTCGCCCATACAAAACTTGCAACCTGTGTTCACAACCCACCGCCAAAAGTAGTATGTCTAAAAGTCAATTATAAGCGGTCATAATAGTTCACAATATAGTACCACGAATATAATAATTCGTGGATGCTCGAACATGGGAGACTTTGCCTTTGCTCCAACAAGGAGACTCCTTTGTCACTCGACCACCTAGGCGAGATTTATTGAGACGCTCCACCAATAAGGCGAGACTTTATAGTGATGCTCCGAACATGGGAGACTTTGCACTGCTCCAACAAGGGAGACTCCTTTGTCACTCGACCACCTAGGCGAGATTTATTGAGACGCTCCACCAATAAGGCGAGACTTTATAGTGATGCTCCGAACATGGGAGACTTTGCACTGCTCCAACAAGGGAGACTCCTTTGTCACTCGACCACCTAGGCGAGATTTATTGAGACGCTCCACCAATAAGGCGAGACTTTATAGTGATGCTCGAACATGGGAGACTTTGCCTTTGCTCCAACAAGGGAGACTCCTTTGTCACTCGACCACCTAGGCGAGATTTATTGAGACGCTCCACCAATAAGGCGAGACTTTATAGTGATGCTCCGAACATGGGAGACTTTGGGACAAGGTCATAACATGTACGGTTCAATAAATTCCAACAAGTCATATATTCATAATTAAATCCAAGATTCTAAGTCAAGTTCAAAAGTTCAAGTCTAAAGAGTTCATAGAAGTAAAAATCAATTTAGTTCAAATATGGTTCATGCATTTACCCCAAAAATATAGTAAAACGGTAAAAAGAGGATGTGATTACTCACTTGGTAAACTGAGGCGATGACAAAAGTGAGTACACCGAGGTATAATGTGATGTGTTAACCGGGACCTATTACGAATGACATGATATGCAATGAGTTGCAATGTAATGTTATGCATGCATTTCGTATGCTATTTATACCATTTGCGAGTTTTGAAAATATTACTAATCGTCGAAAAATACTCTTTTGACGTCTAGACCCTTCAAAAATGACCTTACAAGTATTTACGTCAAAATGTCATCCTACAATGGTTTTATAATGATTTATAGTGAAATTTTCACTTTTCGTCGCAAAATAGTGTCGTCGGAATTATCATGAAATTAACAAAAATGGCTTTGGAAAACTAGTCGTAAAATGGTGTACGTCGATCGTTAGAGAACGAACTTGACGGTTTTGGAAAGTTTGTATCGATATCTAGAAGTTTCGATTCAGGAGTTTTCGTCAAAAGGTCTCGATCATAAAGATATCAAGGGTTAAAGATAGTGATTTTTGCTAATTGTTGTGCGAGAAAATGAGTTTCGCCAAGTTTGAACATCCGTAATTAATTTACTATAACTCCGCTTAACAAACGACTTGTTGTTTTGAAAAATATGGCCGGTGAACTTGATTTTACTAGAAGACAATTTGTTCCAAAAGTTTCACATCATGGTTAAAAACAAACAGAAACATGGTCGTTCTGACTAATGAAATACTTGTAACGTAAAAATAATATAGTTTTAGAGAAAATAATAGTTACGGCAACTTTATGAAAACGTGCATATCTTTGTCGTTTTAAATCCGTTTTTCACGTATAATATGTCCTTAGCTTCATATCAAGTAAACTAATATATTTTGACTAGTCGAAATAATTTGTGAAGCTTAAGGCTCATTTTGACCCAAACAATGTAAAAACGCACGCTGAATTTTCGAAAAAAATACTTTTCGTCGTCAACTTTAAAATCCATAACTTCTTCGTTATAAGTCCGTTTCATCCGTTCAAGCTGCCACGGATTCGTTTTAAAGTATATTTTCTAAATATCAAGGCCAAAGTTTCGCATCAACAGTAGGTTTTTCCAGAAATTGAATTAAGGACAGAACATAAATATATAGTTATCGAAAATAGTTTTCTCGGACAAAACCTATTCTAATCCCTTCAAATCAACTCCAAAGCTAATCTAATCCTACCATACACCTTCTTAGGGTGTCATGGGTTCCTAATCACCATCAAGACCAAAGAATACCATGGGGATAATTATAGGATGACCATAAATATATATATAACTTCTTAAAATCATGAAAAATGGTATAAATCACATATCATGCATACTTGCTCCAAAAAATGAAAAGATACATAAGAAATGATAAGAAAACATGAAAAATGATAAAAACATGCTTACAAGTGAAAATGATGAGGTGAAAGTAACAAGGATTAGCCTAAATGCTCTTGGTTTTTATTTCAAAACCTTATATAGAGTATACACTAGATTGTTATTACTTGCTTGATAAAAAAATTTATGATGATCCCTTTGAACCCTCTTGATGAACCGGTTTTGGATGAACAAAAGAGAGAAGAGAAGCTTTTGATAACTTGAAATTATTGGAAAGAAGTGAATGAATGAATTTGATGTGAAGTTTGAGTATATATATATACTATCAAAGAAAAACACTACCAACAATTAATGCTACCCTTTTCCCCTCCCTTGAACCGGTTATGGGGGGATGAATCTCCCAAATTCATTTTTTTTTTTTTTTTTTTTTTTTTATAATTGTGTATACTTGTATAATTTGTAATAATTGATAAAAGGTATAAGTAATTGTGTAAGTAAATAAACACTAGTAAAGTAAATGATGGATTTTTGGTACAATTAAATTTTTAGTAAATCAAAATAGAATGTAATGAGATGATAAAAATTGTAAAAATACTTTCCTTGTGAAAATTTGAGTGATAAAATAATTACCGTAAAATTTTTAAGAAAACGACGTAATAATTAAACTTTAACGATTTATGTACCAAATAAATTTGAAACACTAGGAAAACTAAAAATATAGTTTTTATAAACTAAATGTAAGTTTAAAAATACATCGGGATCATTTTTGAAAGTAATGGATTAAATATACAAAATAAAAACTCACGCGATAAAGATTATTAAATATAAAAATTACGCGTTAAATGTGAAATGAAATACCATGAATGAATTAATATGATGCATATT
This sequence comes from Chrysanthemum lavandulifolium, assembly GCA_022545495.1. Taxonomy (NCBI): domain Eukaryota; kingdom Viridiplantae; phylum Streptophyta; class Magnoliopsida; order Asterales; family Asteraceae; genus Chrysanthemum; species Chrysanthemum lavandulifolium. The sequence goes on along the minus strand of CM040238.1, from coordinate 40,214,437 downwards.
TAATTTAAGAAATGACCGGAATTTGAGAATTGTGACATTAAGCTTAGCAATAGCGTCCATAAGTTCAATGGTTTTAGAAACCCGTTTCAAAACGAGCTTACTGCTAAACTCAAGGTCTACACCAACAGGCCCACCCAACAATTTAACACCATGCAGGGGCCAGGCAATATTAGGAGGGAAAACACCTGCAAGTCTGCTTCTAGGATCTTCCCTTGGCCAGAAAACCTCATTTTTATCGACATTGAGGTGCAAACAATAGCGAGGTCCATCCATCATAATGAGCTCCAGGGCCTTCCCAACAAACAGAGTAACTCCAATGATCGTACCATCATTTAGGTACCAAGCTTGAAAGGGGAGAGAAAATGAGTCTTTGATCTTGCGAGCTAAAGGATGTAGCACCAACGCAAAGAGGAGAGGTCCAAGAGGGTCACCTTGGTGTGACCATAAAGTGTGTTTCCCATAATATAATCTGGCTGGGCTGGAGTAGCAAAATTCAACCCAACGTGATATGGCAGGACAATGGAGGCGAACCTCTTGTAACATAACCTCACGGTCCACCAAATTGAAGGCGTTTTTGAAGTCCACCAACAACATTGAAAGACCCACCTCATCTCCACGGTCTTCAACAAACCGATTCACAGCATGAAGAATGGCCTCCCCTCCTCCAGAACGAACTGTAGGTCATTCAAGTACCCATCTAAAGAGTGGCCAATCATAGAAGCTCCCACCTTGGAGACTAAACGCCTCCAAACAGTCCCCACCGCAATAGGACAGATACCACCACCTGGTTTGATCAGCGGTGTGAGCGGAGCACTAGCAATATACTCGCTCAACGCCTTAGGGCACTTACCACCAAGAAAAAGATTTACCACCTGGGTGATGGATTTGATTAACTCATCAGATATAGCCACAGCAGCACCACTAAAACAATCCAATAAGTGTTGGGCGCGCAATCCATCTCGCCCACAAGATGTGCCACGGGGAAAACTCTTAATCATGTTAAGAACCACAGCAGGAGATGCAATGAGGTTATGAAGATTGATAGGTACATCAGGCAGTGAAGGAGCAGACTTGAAGGGATGCTTAGCTTTTAGGTCCTCAAGGGTAGTATCATTGTAAGGAGCAACACCTGAAGAAGAAATAACTCTGACAGCACCAGTATAATGACCATCACAAATCTTCCTCCTACACTGCTTGACATTACGTTCATCCAACTCTAGGCTTTCCTCATCAATATTAGACCAAGCAGGGGAGGGTTCAGCTAAAACCTCCCTGACAAGCTGCAAGCTACCACCAGGCGCACCCCAAGACTGAATGGCATTAGCGATATATTCTTCTTGACGCTGGCGCTTAGTAGCAGACCTGCACTCCATGTTACTCCTCGGGCAAAAGGTTTTAAGGAGACAAAGAGGCAAGGCTAACAGGCTAACCCAAGAAGAAATGTCTTCAGGTGTGCAGATCACCTTATCAAGAGCACCTTTCAAAACACGAGAGAATCCCAAACGGCACTTTGGAGGGATAGATTTGACAGTGTGCAACCCTTTAGCGAGCAAAGTGTCAAGTAAGTGTAAATCAAAACTAGAGTGCTCTTCCAAACCCAAATCTTCAACGCAAGTGAGCTGAACAGAAGAGGGAACTTGGGGCTTAGCGAGATCAAATAACACAAATCTAACAACACCATCACCGCAATCGGGGGCCGGCACAAAATCAGATCCATGCCGACATTTAGAGCGAAGAGTATGCGTCTTAAAACAAACCCCACACAACCAAAGACCCATACGTTTAAACGTAACCTCAGCGGCCTAAAAAACAACCAAATTAGTGGCCAAAGAACGTTTGGTGATGGCTAGCGCATCCTCATTGAAATGACGATCACGAAGATGATAAATCAACGAGGTTTTGGTAAGCCCATTCCCACTACCTTCTTGGCAACCACTTAAACCCGCAAAAGGACAATGAAACCGAATAATAACCATAGAGATATTGTATTTATATATATCTTCTTTTTTTTTTTTTTTTTTTAAACTAAAGAAGATAAACTAAAACTAAATAAATAAAAAAAACAAACCATCAAATGGATAAAAGACAAAAGGGATAAAACAAAGACTACCATCGAGGATAAAAGACAAACAAAGAAAGCCTACTGAAACAAAAGACCAAACAAAGACTAAATGGATAAAAGACACTATCGTGGGCCCCACCCAAAAAGCAAAAAGAAAACCTGCTGAAACAAAACACTACCAACGAGTGATACGCAACTCGCTAAAAAGCAAAGTGCTATTAAAAATTGTTAACACAACACGCTACGAGAAAAGAACAAGCCGACAAATCCCAAGCCAACAAAAGGTTGCCAGAAAAGTGTAAGCCAACTCACTACCATAAGTGTAGAGTCAACTCGCTACCACAAACAACCCAAAACACTTCCAGAAAACGTTGAGGAAACAGCGGCACAAAAGAGAGAAAAAGAACGGGCGATGAAAACGGCATCAACCAACACCATCTGTCCCAAGGAGGAAGACGATGATCATGTCCCAAGGAGGAAGACGATGGACTCTAACACCCACTCTCACAAATGAAGGAGCACATCCGCCGGTGAGATCGAGTAATAGGAATTTAGATGCATTACTTTACAATACTCATTTAGACCAATAGGAATTTAGTATTAATTAACATTTTTATTTAATTGAAAAGGGCATAATAGTCAAACACATTTTTAGTTTCCTTTTAAATTCTTTTTAATTAAAAAACGTTTTTAAAGTCTCTTAATTTTCGTAATCAAGTTTTTTTTCAGCATACATGTTTTTTAGAAATGAGGTGCATATGTTTTTTGTTTGTTTTTTTTGTTTTTTGTTTTGTTTTTTTTTTCTAAATTCTACATATGTTTCTTACGTACAATTGTTTAAACATCAAACTTGTTTTGCTTAAAATGGTAATTGCACATATGTTTCTTGTATACATTCTTTAATCTTCAAAATTTGTTACAAAAAACATAAACATATATATGTAACCTCTAAATTTATAACAAACCAAAAACATAAATAATATGTACAAAATTTGATATCAAACAAAATACAATTTAAATACAAATCTATCTTGTTAAATATAGATGTGCATGACATTCAAAAACATGTATGCACTCTTCCAAGAACATACATACACGCTTCATTTCTCATTAAACCATATGAGTACCCTTTCAAGAACATACGTGCACGCTGTGATTTCTCATCAAATTCATTACAAATGTGATTTTTAATATATGTATATGTCTTCCAAAAACATACATGCATGTCTTCCGTTTAACATCATCCTTGGTCTTGTATCCATTCATCTTCATCCTTGTCATCTACTAGGTCTTAAATGTTATCATCATCTTCATCAATATGATACAAGCATATTCAAATACAATTAAAAAGCAAACAATTAGTAAACAAATTTTTAATCATAACAACTAGCATAACACACATGTACAATACTTGTTTATGTCAAATAAATGATGCAAACTGATCTTACAATCATAACAACTAGCATAACACATATGCGCAATCTTCACATATATAGGTAAAAGGGGATCACGCAATCTTCAAATATATCAAATGTTGTAAACGGATTTCCAATTCTAACTAGCATAACACATATGCATAATCTTTGCCAATAAAAAATATGTGATGTAAATTGGTTTTGTAATCTTAAAAAAAAAACTAGTAGAACACATATGGGCTATCTTTTCCCTTACTTTTTTTTTCCTTTTTACATAATATGATTAACAAATAATAACTATTTTTTAATAAAGTAGATGAATAGGTGGTCTTTTTTTCTGTTTTGATAATTTTTTCGAAAGCACACATAAGTCATTTGGATCATTATAACGTCATTCTTGAATCTAGTTATGTTCATTGAGATATTCAAAAAAACACTACAGTAAATAAAAGAGATAATTGAAACCTACGAACTAAACTAATTAATAGATCAAAAAAATATATAAAACAAATTCTTGAATCCAGTGATGTTCATTGAGATATTTAAAATAAGGGCTAATAACCTATTAAAGCATCATACTTGTCACAAATGTCAGTTCGATGTACCGAACAAAAAAAATAGCCCATTTGCCCACTTATCTTTTCTATTTTGTCTATATGATACATTTAGTAACTTGTACAACCTGTATCCGGTTTTTTTAACCTGATATTATCCTAGTTGAAAGTACACGTCTCTCAATGGCCCTAGCAAACACACGTTTTCTTCTTCCCCCACATCATACCTGCTGGCACCCACCCAAGTTCAGCCATTCATTAAACATTACAAGTAAGACATCTGTTTGTATAACACTGGAAGCCTCATAATTGTCAACACAAGTTCAGCCATTCATTAAACATTACAATCAAGAGACAAAAAAAAAGACTCGAAAAACATCCCTCCATCTTCCAAACTTCCCACGTGCATTTCCGTCCTAAAGAACACCGCCATGGCTTCCAATGAGATGAACGTTAACTAAAAACATCCCTCCATCCTCCAAACGTTAATTGAAAACCGCCATTTCATATGGATGTGTTTTTGATTTATCACAGATCCAGTATGAATATCTGTTGGAGGTAGATGTAAACGGTTTTTTAATGTAATGGAATTGGGTTTCAGTTTGAGATTTAGAGTGAATTGAAATAGTTTATTTTTAGAGTTCATGAGATGTTAAATGAATTTGGGAAAGGTGTAAAAGGGTAAAGTTGTATGTGGAAAGAGAAAAAAAAAATGGTTGAGGTGGAAAAGTGTAAATAAATGTTGAGGGGGATGTGGAGTTTTAACCGGCTACGTGTACTATACCTGCAGTTGGGGGTACTAAATGTATCATAAAGACAAAATAAACAAGATAAGTGGGCAAAAGGGCTATTTTTTTTGTTCGCTACGTCGAACTGACATTTGTGACAAGTATGATGCTTTAATAGGTTATTAGCCCTTAAAATAACTAGAAGAGTCTACATTTATTCAACAAGGATTGTGACGAAGCAGCCGCGACAAGGCATTTTATATTTATCGATATACCTACTGAGCGTTAAATTGTATCCATTTTTAGCTAGCCCAGCTTTAGCTTTATTTAGACTTTAATTCATTGATGACCCAAGTCCACTAGCAGTTAAAGGAGTATACCTATTCGTTTGGCTGAAAGACTCCATTTGATTTGACAATATACGAAACTAATATTCAATTTTGAAGTGTCTGCTTAGCCGTGTTTTCCTCCTCCAAAACAGTTTAGCTTGAATTGCACATTAAATTTTATTGACATGATATGATGGTCGACCTCCTTATTAAGAGATGGCAGAAAAAGTGAGATGGTACAATGGTGGTTTCAAACTTTCAATCACCCACTTATTAGATGTAGGGAAACGGTTACACTTTTATTAATAAAATCTAAATTACAATAAATAAAATTAACAGTAAATAAATAACAGAAAATTAAATACAAACAGAATGTAAGCAGATAAACGATAATTAAATAAAATAATAAAATAGTCAAAGACTTACTTGATCACCAAATAAAGATCAACAAAGAAGCACTAAAAGCCGAGGCACGTGTTTGACACGCTTCCCTTAAAACAGATTCGCCGTCATTTCCTGTGGTACAATGACCAAAACAGATAAGTTGTCTTGTCGAACTTAACTAAAGCGCTAGAATTTCATCTTAAGAGATCGTATTCCATATGTTGGAAATCAATAATAACTATTGATTTGATGTGTGTAAAACTTGTGGAATTAGGGCCTCTATTTATACACAATAGACTCCCTCTAAGTTTACTCATCCCACCGATGTGGGATTGAAAATAAACTACTTTTCCTCTTTAGGCATGCTACCTAATGCCTAACTTTGAGACCCGATATCTCATTCACATCAACTCTATTTTGGACACATATAGGCTTATTGCGAAGCTCTCTTCGAGGAGAACGCGAACCTACAAACTATTACTTATATATATGACACATACATATAGATAATTGTGTCCAAAGTTGGTCAAAAATCACTTTTACCAACTAATTTTCCAACAATCCCCCACATGAATGGAGATCGGTCATAATACACAAAAATTACGATGAAATTCCAATAGTTGAATCTTGCAAAGGATAGGTAGGTGTGACCCTTTGAACCTTCCCTTGTGAAATGCACTTAGCCTCCTAGGCTGTCGAGAGACGCGATGTCTTTGAACCGAGCTCTTTGTTTATGTGAGCGATAATACATTTCACACAAGACTCTCCCTAACATTGTTAAGTCCTCATAGTCATGTTTATTATGGTCCCGAACATTTGTGCGGTTCTGCAAGAGCTCTTAGGATTTGCGCCCACACAATTCCTTCAAAGCGACCCACTTCTCTCTCACATAGGTGATTTCATCTTGAATCATTAAAACATATGTTTTGTTATTTCATCTCGAATCATTATGCTTTGTGATTTCATCCTGAATCATTAAAGCCATATGTTTAACCTCTCAACAAGTCACATTTGTTATAGGAATGGACTAGGAAGTTACAATGTTAAGTAACTCCCCCATATTGACATGACTTCCCCTGCATTTATATGATTAGGTTGTCCTATTGAACTCAGATCTTGGGATCTCCAGTCAACTGGGTTAGGTTTTCCTTCATATAAACTCATTCCTTTAAGGGCTTTAGTCTCATTCCTTTAGACGACTTACTAACTAACTCTCTGCTTAAGCCATTCATAAGCGGATCCGTGATGTTATCCATTGACTTTACGTAGTCAATCGTGATAACTCTAGTTGAGAGTAGTTGTCGCACCAATCAACGTCTATGATGGTTATGTCTTGACTTACCATTTTACATTATGATATGAGCTCTGTCAATTTCCAATTGACTATCACACTTTATATAGATAGTCGTTACCGGTTTACGCCATCTTGGTATGTCCTCTACGAATTAACGCAGATATCCGCATATTCTATAAATTTATCTCAAATGATAAATTCAAATTCCATCATAGATTTGGCTATAAAAGTCATTTGAAATACTTTCAAGATTTCCAAGACACGACTTCCCACGTAGAGTCAATACATCCGCTCTAGTGGATCTAGATTCTTTATGTAAGAATCCATATTTGCATTACTCTATCATTAGATAGCAGTTGGATATCTTCCAAAATGCAATATCGTAAGTATCATAGTACTTGTGTAATACTATTCAAATGGTCATCACTTGAATTCTTGGTATATTTACTTAACTTGATTATAACTTCTAAATCAAGTCTTGCACACGTCATTAGACACATAAGACGCCCAATATTCTCACGAGTATTCAAAATAGGCAACACCTCAACCTCTATTATAAATAGATTTAAAAGATGTCATTGGAGTTCTAGCTAGGCGGAATCCTCACATTGAACCTCTCAAGAATATTGTCCTTATAGTGTTTTGACTTCAAAACAAATCCATTTGGTTTCATATGATCTTAGTTCCAAGAACCATATCGAGCAGCAAATGTAGTTCATGTCAAATCTTGACTCCAACATTTCATTAGTGGATTTGATCATCTTGTTATCACTTTCAGTGATAAGTATACCATCTATGTATAGACACAAGATTACATATATACCAGCAATTATTTCTTTCCACAAACATCTGTTATTTTTAAATCCACGTTCTGACATGACGTGAAAAAAAATTTGATGTCATTGTTTGGGAGCTTGCTTTAAGCCATATAATGACTTAACAAACCTACAAACTTTGTTCTCTTGTCGAGGAGCCATGAAACCCTCGGGTTGGTTCATGTAGATTTCTTCTTCTAAATCTCCGTTTAGAAATGCCGTTTTCACATCCATTTGGTGAACTTCCAAATTTCTTAAAGCGGCAATAGCAAGTATCATCCTAATCGAGGTTATTCGCGTAACAAGCGAATATGTATCAAAGTAATCAAGACCTTCTCGTTGTCTAAATCCTTTGATTACTAATCTTGCTTTATACTTGTCAATGGTGCCATCGGCTTTTATCTTCTTCTTGAAGATCCATTTATAGCCTAGTGGTTTACAACCATGAGGTAAATCCACGAGCTCCCAAGTATGATTTTGTAAAATAGAATCTATTTCACTTTTAATGGCTTCTTTCCATTGAGGCCCTTCTGAGGAAGTAACCGCCTCTCGGTATGAAGTAGGTTCGTTTTCAACTATAAAAGTTCTTGCCCTTTTGCTTCTTCTAAGTTCAACCTCTCCTTCCTCAGTTTGATCTTGTCTCTCATCTTGGAGATCATTATCAACTCCTTTGTTGTCTCTTATCAAGAACAACAGTATCATCTTGATGTCTCTCATCATGAAGGACATCATCATTTAGTTGCCTCTCATCATGGACAACTATATCATCTAGTCTAGATAAACTTCCATTTTCCTCGGATAAATAAGAAAACACAGTTTCAAACAATGAAAGTTTTCCTTGATTCCATTATCGTATCTTTGTATATATATTCAGATTTTCTGAATCATATCCAAATAAATGATAAGCACTACTGTAATGAGCATATCCAAAATTATGCAAACCACAGTTTTAGGTCCAATATTTTGAACCTTGGGTGTCAGTACAGATAGACACCCCCCACATTCGTAAGTACTTATAGGATGGTTTTCTTCCCATCCATAGTTCATAAAACTATCTTTTTTCCTTACAGGGATCTTATCTAAAGATAAGTAGCCAATAAAACCTCTTTCCCCACATGCCATGGCTTAAACCATGGCTTTAACAACATGGCATAACCATATCTTTAAGGCACAGTTCTTTCCTATCAACAATTATGTTGTGGTGTATAAGGAGCAATAAATTTATGTCTTATTCCATGTTTAGAACATACATGAAATGGAGACACATATTCACCTCCAATATCACTTCGAACCGCCTTGTTTTCGATAATAAGTTGATTCTTAACTTATTTGTATAGATCAATATTGTCTATATCCTTACTCTCAAATAAGTAAAAGTCGCAATATTTTGTGCTACCATCAACAATTACGATGAAGTACCTAATTGCTACCTTAGTAGGTATCGATTCCAAATCACATAAAACTATGTGAATCAAGGGTTCGGTTAATATACGGTCAACCGAGTGAAAAGACAATCTTGTCAATTTGGTTTCAACATAAGTTTTACTTTTGTAATCCGTGTTCGTTTATTTAATTAAACAACGTATTGAGTTAAAATTAACATGTCTGTGTTGGCCATGCTATACAAAGGATCAAATAAGCTGAATTCATACTCATTTTTATTAAAACAACAAAAAAAAAATATATTCAGCTTAAACATTTAATAGAGGGCATAACCCGTACCGACCAAAATTTTGTTCAATGTTAACTCAACTTTATTTCATTAAAATAAAAATAAAGCCAAATTTATTAAGCAACCATCCAAACACAAGATTCCTACGAATCTCTGGCACATACAACGTGTTGGTTGACTTAAGCTCTTTTCCACATATGAATTTCAACACCACATTTCTTTTCCCTTGCTATTAGCAGTTGTAGAGTTGCCCATAAATTGCATCTCTCCATTTTCTGCTACTTTGAAAGAGTTAACCAAACTCTTATCATCATACTCATGACATGATGCCCAAGTGTTAATCCACCATTATCTAATGTCGGATCCTGCCTTGGCAACAATTTTCATTTCATTAAGGCAATTTAACCCATAGTTATGCCACATTAAATCTGAATGCTTTAAAGCATCTACCGTACACATAACTCGAGTATCGGTCTCCCTTTCAACAAGTTCGGGAGCAGATCCTTCAGATGTCACTCATGACATTCTGAACATTATGTTAATACGAGATTCCTTATTAGTGTAAAACTAAATTTGGAATAATTAACAACTTGCTATATCACAAAGTGTTTCTTAACAAACACGATAACATCGAATTTTGTTTAAAACACTACTGTTTTGTAAGATCTATTATACAAAACCGCTTTTAGACAAGTCTTTTGATTAAACAATTATACAATATCGGATATTACATAATGCTTTTTTTTAAACAAAAACAAATTTGTAATACGATTTTGTCAATCTTCTTTAAGAATATCTTAATAGATCTGCATCACATGGTCTAATTGTACAATGAAACTCGACAAGGTTTCAAAATACATTTACTCTTTCAAACAAACTCAACAAGGTTTCTATAGATCTACCTTCCAATGCATAAAGTTTCAAGAACTATATTTAGTTTATAATTAAACTCAATCCGGTTTAAATAAGCTAAACAAGTCAAAGAAACTTTTCCACCAAATTTGATAACAGCGAGATTTTGTTTCAAACAAAATCATCTTGGTGTCAATAAACACGTTCTAGTAATCTAATAAAATAACAACTTGTATTTTATGAGATTTGTTTCAAAGAAACTCTACTTGGTTTCAATGAATCTGATTTCATCATGATTTTTAACCATGTTAGTAACTGGCGCACCAATTCCATTCGCAAAATTCACTAGGGTCACAACTTATGTTACCATCAGTTAACTTGTGAATATTTTAACACAAAAACAGTTAAAAAAACTGTTAAAACAATATGGTATCTAATAAACTCGACATGGTTTATGTAAACTTGTACCAAATATGATTCAGAGAAACACAAGCTTGGTTTCAGAATCCAGATTTAAACAAGAGTAAATTACACGGATGGTCCCTAAGGTTTGTCCAAAGTTTCACTCACAGTCCCTGAAAGTTTAGAGTTTCATGGATAGTCCCTATCTCTGAAAAGAATAACACCTATGGTCCCTTATTTAACTGCTGTTAACTAAGTTCCGTTATAATTTACACTTTTAGCCCTTTTGGTTAACAATTGTTGCCTCGTCAGTCCTTTATCATAACAGACGTTTATAATTTAAAGATTTTCAATTTAGGCATGTTTTATCGTTTCTTACGTTTTCATCCGTTTTCGTTCGTTTTTATCCGTTTTCATCCGTTTTTATCGTTTTCGTCCGTTTTTAAACTTTTTCTTACGGTCATACGTTTTCGTCTGTTTTTATACGTTTTCATCCGTTTTTCTTACGTTTCCATACGTTTTCATCCGTTTTAATACGTTTTTGCTCGTTTGCTAATATTTTTTTACATTTTGGTCCTTTTTAATATGTTTTTCGTCCGCTTTTATATGTTTTCATCCGTTTTAATACGTTTTCATCCGTTTTAATACGTTTTTTTATCCATTTTCGTCCGTTTTTATACGTTCTCATAAGTTTCAATCCATTTTTATCCGTTTTCTTATGTTTTAATACGTTTTCATCCATTTTTATATGTTTTCGTCCGTTTTTATACGTTTTTCGTACTTTTTATTACGTCTTTATACATTTTCTTACGTTTTCATATGTTTCATACTTTTTTATACGTAAGAAAAACAAAAGAAAATGTATAAAAACGGATAAAAGCAAATTAAAACGTATCGAAAGGACGAAAACGTATAATACTTAAAAAACATATAAAAACGGATGAAAACGTAAGAAAAAGTACAAAAACGGATAAAAGCAGACGAAAATGAATAAAAATGAACGAAAATGGATAAATACGTATAAATACGGATGAAAGCATATAAAAATAGACAAAAGCGAATTAAAACAAACAAAAACGAATAAAAACGGACGAAAACAGATAAAAACGTATAAACACAGATGAAAACGTACTAAAATGGACGAAAACGAATAAAAATGGACGAACACGGATAAAAACGTATTGATACGGATGAAAATGTATAAAAACGGACAAAAACAAATAAAAATGGATGAAAACGTATGAAAATATATGAAAACGTATAAAAATAGACGAAAACGGATAAAACGTGTGAAAAACGTATAAAATCAGAAAAAAAAAAAAAAAACGTACAAAAACGGACCAAAATATAAAAAAAAGTAAGCAACGTGCGAAAACGTATAAAAACGGATGAACACGTAAGAAAAAAGGATGAAAACGTATAAAAACGGACAAAAATGTATAAAACGGATGAAATCATATAAAAGCGGACGAAAGCGTATAAAAACGGACGAAAATGTATAAAAACGAACGAAAACGGATGAAATCGTAAGAAAACGTATAAAAACGTGCCTAAATTCGAAAATCTTTAAATTATAAACTTCCGTTATGATAAAGGACTGACGAGGCAACGATTGTTAACCAAAAGGGCTAAAAGTGTAAATTATAACGGAACTTAGTTAACAGCAGTTAAATAAGGGACCATAGGTGTTATTCTTTTCAGAAATAGGGACTATCCATGCAACTTTAAACTTTCAGGGACTATGCGTGAAACTTTTGACAAACCTTAGGGACCATCCGTGTAATTTACTCTTTAAACAATAACATATGCAATAAACAAACTAAATAAATCAGTTTGAAAAAGAAACTCATCATGGTTTCAATAAAAGCGATTCAATAAACTATTTTAAAAATCGTTTATAAATCATTATACCAAATCATTAATTAAAATTTTGTTTAGTTATAAAGCGATTCTCAAAGAAACACAATCATGGTTTCGTGAAAAAGCAGTTTGTATAAAATCTGTTAATTAAAATAAATCGATTTTAATAAAAGTATTTTATTACATTAAGCAGAATCTGCTTTTAAGGTTTGTAGGGAAGCGGTTACACTTTTATTAATAAAATATAAATTACAATAAATAAAATTAACGATAAATAAATGACGGAAAATTAAATACAAAGCAGAATATAAGCGGATAAGCGATAATTAAATAAAATAATAAATAGTCAAAAGACTTACTTGATCACCAAATAAAGATCAACAAAGAAGCACTAAAAGCCGAGGCACGTGTTTGACACGCTTCCTTAAAACAGATTCGCCGTCATTCTCGCAGACAACAACCAAAACGATAAGTTGTCTTGTCGAACTTAACTAAACCGCCAGAATTTCATCTTAAGAGATCGTATTCCATATGTTGGAAATCAATAATAACTATTGATTTGATGTGTGTAAAACTTGTGGAATTAGGGCCTTTATTTATACACAATAGACTCCCTCTAAGTTTACTCATCCCACCGATGTGGGATTGAAAATAAACTACTTTTCCTCTTTAGGCATGCTACCGAATGCCTAACTTTGAGACCCGATATCTCATTCACATCAACTTTATTTTGGACACATAAAGGCTTATTGCGAAGCTTTCTTCGAGGTGAACACGAACCTATAAACTATTACTTATATATATGACACATACATATAGATAATTGTGTCCAAAGTTGGTCAAAAATCACTTTTACCAACTAATTTTCCAAACATTAGATCCTTTCATCTTTTGTAATAATTTGCCGCTAAAAATATGAGTTTTTCTACAATCGCAAAATATGTTAGTTACTACGTATAATTTTCTTTTTATCAGCGATTAAATTATGTAGCAAGTGACTAGAGGCACTTTAAAATGATTACATAGTCGAGTTACAAGCATATTGGGGATCAAGAATCCAGTCAGTCCACACATGACGGAGCTTCCTACCTCTATTTGCGATCCAAGAGAAAGACACAAGTTCAAAAGTTCTCAAAATCGGGCCGCAATGAGGGGCTTTAAAGCAACAGAAATTTAAATTGGCTAATTCTTAGTATGATGGATTTGAACATAACAATCAAGTTTAATTATATTGCTGATAATATATCAGCAACGAGTGTTGTCCTTAGCTCTATCAGCGACACACTTAAAGGAAGTTGAAGATCAATTAAAGATACATTGTACTTTCTCGGAAGTATCTTCTAGTGATCTTTGAGTCCCTTAAAGTATGCGAGCTTAATAAGATCGGGACAAGGGCCGAGATATATGAAGCATTGTTCTTTAATAGTCTATTTTATAATTGTATGCTACACCAAGCATGTGTTAAGTTTGCATATTTCTTTTAGGACGCACTACACAGAAATTGACATTAGTGACTTAGGTTTTTGCAAAACCACAAAATCTCACTAATTTTAGGTTCAGTGAAACTTTTAAATATGTAGCTAAAGGTTATAATTTCTTTTTTGTTTATTGACACTCTTTATGAACAAATTGTGTCCCAAATGGCCCAAAATATATTTTCACACATTCTTTATGTCACTGAAAATGGGATCTTGACTGACGACACTTTAATTTACACTTTAAAGTGCCAGGAGAAACAAATAAAATTTTCAATGGCAATCTAATGACTTTTAGTGATATTCGCAAATTATTGTTATTTTTAGTGTATTGAACAAACAGTTTTTAATAATAATAATAATAATAATAATAATAATAATAAGTGTTGTATTCTATGTAGTACCTATATTAGATGCATTACTTTACAGTACCTTTCTAGACTAATATAAACCATTAGATCACGCAATCAATGGAAAAGATCATTTGTGCCTTTAATGTAATAAACTGAAAGATCAAGCCATTATTTAAAAAACTAAAAAAGCTAAAAGGGTAATCATGGTATTTCCTATTTAACCCAAAAATAGTGCGAGGCCTCACAAAACCAATTAACCGCCTCCCAAAATCCTCTCCCTCTAGATCAAAATATCACCAATCTTTTTTGGATCGAGCAAGCATCAACAATTATGAGAAAAATAAACGTCACCAAATATGTCGCCCTAACCGCTACCCCAAATCCCAGATCTACTTCAGCTTTTGCTGCTCTTTTTTCGGATGGATGGATCTAGATCGCAAGTAGCAGTTGGTTCCAATTAAAAGGGCAGGTTTGTTTACTTTTATAAGGGTGCGTTTGGTTGGATACTTTGGATTGAGTTTTATGTTTGATGTGACAATAACATTTTGTTTGGTTCATTCTTTTGAGAAGAGGATTGATAGATGGAATGAATTTTCATTTCACATCAATTTGGAGGGTTTTGGCAAAACCCATGGGACCCACAACTTTTTACTCTCAGAGCGCTGGGTGTGGGAGTTTCATGGCGCGCCGTCGGCTGAGGTGGCCCCTCGCCGTGAAGTGTATCGCCGTGGTGACGACGAGGTAGAAGTTCTGACACAAACGGATATATTTCAAATTTATATTCGTTATTAAACGGATAAATTCTTTTAAAAAAAATCCTTACCACTCCTATATAAACATATCATAACCACTATTTTTATCATCTTCATCTCCTTCATCTTCAATCAAAATACTAAACCATTTCAATCAATATAAACATGAGTTACAATAGTGAATCATCTTATTCCGGTGAAAATGACATTGAAGAGTTAGCGGACCTAGAAATGTTTATTCAAAAGTTTGAGGCAGAGCAAACGTTGCAAGAACAAGAAGCCGGTCCTTCAAACCATCTTCGATACGTCCCCCGTGAACGTGAAGTTGCTGAAGCACGTCTACTTGCTGACTATTTTCGTGACAACCCAAAATATACGGATGATAATTTTAAGCGTCGTTTTCGTATGAGCCGGAGTCTATTTTTACAAATAGTACAAGGTATTGAAACTCATCATCCTCTTCCTAAGCATTTTGAATTCTTTAGAGTGCGACCAGATTGTAGGGGTGTAATGAGTTTTAGTGTGATTATGAAATGCACTTGTGCCCTACGCCAATTGGCTTACGGGGTAGCACCTGATTCATTAGATGAGTATTTACAAATAGGTGAACACTGTGCACGGGATTGCCTAGATTTTTTTATTATGTGCATAATCCATCTATATGTTAAGGAGTTTTTAAGAAAACCAGATGAGGATGACATTCGTCACTTATACCATGCACATAACACTGTTCATAAGCTTCTGGGAATGTTGGGGAGCATCGATTGTATGCACTGGGAATGGAAAAACTGTCCGAAAGAATGGCAAGGCCAATTTCACATAGGTGATAAAAAAATATCCAACTATAATGCTTGAAGTCGTTGCTTCATACGATTTGTGGATTTGGCATGCATTTTTTGGGGTAGCGGGTGCGAATAACGATCTTACGGTTTTAAATAATTCTCCATTATTCGACGACCTGCTTGATGACATCGCCCCTGAGGTTGAGTTTGAAGTATGCGGGTGTAAATTTAAGCAAGGTTATTATCTAGCTGACTGAATTTACCCGGAGTGAGCATCTTTTGTCAAGTCATTTATAGTTGCAAATAACCCAAAAAATGCCGCATTCAAAGCAAAACAAGAAAGTGCTCTAAAAGATATCGGAAGAGCTTTTGGTGTCCTCCAAGGACTTGGCATATCATTGCCCAACCCGCGCGTGCATTTACTATTGGCAAGTTACGAAGAATCATGTACTCGTGCATCATATTGCATAACATGATTTTGAAAGATCAACAATTTGCGGTATCCGACATTGCTGAAACGTATATTTCTCCGACACCAAATTTACAACAGACATGGATTGAACGTTCCGAATTGCAAAGGAAAAAACCCAAAGAACTATATGATAAACGCAAACACGCAAAGCTTCACCGATGTCTCATCGAGCATGTTTGGCAACAACTTCAATGGGAACATTCAACAACATAATCCAAATTAGTTTCGTTATAATTTGATGTATTTCTTAAGTTGCGTATTTTTTTACCGTATCTTTATTTTACGTTTCGTATGTTTTTTTATTATGTTGTATGAGGGAGGGGGTTTGTTGTGGTTAGTTGTGGATGTTTGTAATACTGATGTAGCGCTAAGGTGGCGGTGATGAAGAGGTATGATATTGATACCACATACTCTTTTTATTATAAAATACATTTAATATTGGTGTGGTTTACATTAAATAGATTCTCTCTCTTCAAATCCTGAATCAAATCCAAATCCTAAACCAAATCCAAATCCAAATCCAAATCCTAACCCACTTATAACCAAACGGACCCTAAGTATTTCAAAGATGGGTTTGATATTGGTGTGGTTTACATTAAATGGATTTCAAAAATGGGTTTTATATTGTTGAGCAGTTTACATGCATTTCTTTAAGCTATGTCATTAGGTTTTGTTTTGGATGTGGTGAAACAATTATTTTTATTTCAAAAATGGATTTGTTACTTGTAACATATCGGCTTCAGTTGATGAAGTGAATATCCAAGGGGCCTCTGGTTTTTTTTGAACAGGTACATGAAATTTGATTAAACTTTAAATAGTCAAATCAATGGAAGTTTACAAAATAAAAAACCATTTCGTGGACATGTGATATGGATCGATCCAAGAGCACCATCACTTCACACATCAAGGTTGATAACATGTTTTTACTAATAAATACAGAAGTATCAAAGAATTATATATATATTAACGCGAGCATATGAAACGGACACCATATGTGTCGTTTAGGGCTCCGCTATTTTTCTTCAGCCCAATTTCCAAGCCCATGAGTTTACGTCGGCGTATTTACGTTTCTTCTCATATACGTATGTTTCTAATTTCTACATGGCGCCCTTTCCTTTATCATCGTTCTTGACAATCGCCGCTTCTTATTTCTTCTTCGTCGTCTGTTGCCTTCGTCTTAGGTAATTACTGCTTCAATCTTAGGTGTTTGTTCTTGCGTATGTGTGGTATGTGTTTCTGTTAGTTTTTGTGTTTTTTTTTTGCCTCCTGATGAGTGTGTAAATACTCATCATTTTTGTACAAAATAAACTGCAAAATCATCTGAAAACACTCAGAAACACATCAAAATGATCAAAATATCACAAATCAGTGTTTTATGTGTTTTAAATGCAAAAATATCAAAATCGGATGAAAAACATATCAAATTTGCAAAATTGCGCTTTAGTCCCCAAGTTTATAAAATTGTCAAAAATAGTCCACGAGCCAAAATTTCAAAGAAAAGTCACCAAAGGTCCTTTTAAAATCATAAATTGTCATATTTAGTCCTTTGGTGGAAAATCTAAAAGTTTTGAGAAAATTACAGTTTAGTCCACGAAAATCCAAATTGGTCAAATTTAGTCCTTGAAATTTTCAAAATGTCAAACTAGACCTTGGACTATTAAACATTGGCAAAACAAACCCTTTTGACTACTTTTCATAAGTTACATGTTTGGTCCCTCGGTTTGGAAGAATTACATGTCCTTTGAAGTCCCTTGTATTAATACTTTCACAAACCATTCGGACCTAATTGTTAAACCAAGCCCAAATTAAACCCTTGGCCCAAATCCCTTTACCCGGTCCTGTACCCACAACCCGACCAACCCAAAACCCAACCATTTAAATAATATACCCGCCCCAGTTTGTCTTCCCCGACAAACACATGCCTTCTACCCCCCTCCTCAAACTCCTCTCCACCTCCCTACACAACCCTTTGTCTCCCCACCTCACCTACCCACACCAATGCATTAAATGCACTTTTTCCTGTCTCTCATATCAAACAGGAAAATGGCGCCAAAACAAGATTAAGGGCGAGATTGAGTTTAGCCAATCAATGGCTCATATTTGTGCTGGGATTCATTCAGACAAGTGAGAGAAGACCTTGGAAGCATAAAAGGAGGCCAAGAGGAAGCTAGAAGTTAGTTAGTTTTAGTTTTCAAAAATATATATGTCGTTTTTAAGCTTGTAGCACCTTAAGTAGTTTTCAGTTATGTTTTAAAGTTTATTTGTACTCAGAAAAGGCATTCCAGTGTATTTCAATTATAATTAAGTATCAATCTCAGTCAAGTTCAGTTTCATTTTTTTTTTATGCTTACTGTTGCATTTTCTCAATATCAAATTCATTGTCAATCTGTTAGCAGTCTACTTTCAAGTTTAAACAGGCTCTAATAAGCTTGTTAAGGCTTGATTTAAACTCACATTTACATCTCAAACAATATTGCACACTGGTCAATGAAAGTCAAACCAAGGAGCAAAACTGATGCAGATGTGATATGGGGTGATTCAGAACTTGAAATGGGTGAAAAGGAAGCATTTGGGTTGAATTTGGTAGGATAGTGTTCCTTGGTTTCCTTATTGGCAAGCCATAGTGGCTATTGGACACATTGTAAGTCCTTTAAAAGTTTTTTTTTAGCATAAGCAGTGTTTGTAGCTTTAAGCTGTTAAATCCTGTTATCATAGATGTACTTGGGTCTAGTTAAATCAATTTGATCATAATCTGTGCTTGTTCAAGTGTTAGCTTAGTTTTAAATTGTTAGATAGTTTAGAAAAGGGGTGTTTGGCTTAACCAGTTTAACAGTCATTAAAGTCTATGCAGTGGTAGATGTTTGTTAGTTCAAGTTTCTTTAGCTCTAGATAACTCATTTGAGTCAAAATCTTGTACCTGTTAGTGCAAAAAGTCAAAATTATCTCAAAATCTATTTCACTGTCAACTGTTGTTGATTTTGGAATTGCAAAATCTTGTCTTGTGTTTAAAAGTCTTACACAGTGCTTATTTTGTGTTCATTTCATCATAAGAGATTAATATCAGTCATTAAAATTGGATCAAAACTTCACCAAAGTCAAATGGTAACTGGTTTTCAAAAAGTCAAAATGTCAAAAATTGGTTTATACGCAGATATTGCGACACGCATAGGATTCATTCAAGGTTTTGAGGTCCTGATTTTTGGTCTACAAATAGTTTACTTGGTTGTATTTAAGCTCCCATAACTGTTTTTAGCTCAAGTACTTTGGATAAGCTTGGGCATAAGCTCAAAGTGAGCCTCAGTTGCCCTGCACCAACTCAGTATACACTAAGTGGTTTTCTCAGTTTGTAAACAAGCTTGCACAGAGCTTGTATAAGCTTGTTAAGGTCTAGACTTTTGGTTACAAGTAGTTACCTAGGTGTAGTTCAAGTCTTAATAGTTGGATTTTAGTTTTAGCTTATTTGGGTGCTTATTTTTGGTCCGCAGTGGGCACCAAAAATGCTTTTAGCTTAATATCATAATCACCCAACTGTTTTATCTTGTTAATCAATTGTTGTAGCTTGTTGATTTCTGTTTCATTTGGTCAATTTTAGTACTCCATAGCTTCGTGATCGATGTGGTAGCTTATTTGCTCATTTGCTTATCAAGTGCTTATTTTGATAAGCACTTGATTGATCAGTTTCATTATCTTCCACATAACATACCGTTTTTCCAATTTTCCTAGCTTCTTATCATCATTTTAGAATTTTCTTGAAATTTTCAGATTTTTCCTAGCTGTTTTGCTATTTTTCCTAATTTTAATTAGTTTTTAGCACTTTTTAAATAGCATTTAATATAAAAAATTCAGAAAAGGTTCAAAAAAATAAGTTTTCATTTTTCTTAGGTTTAGATAAATATAAAAAGTAGAAAAAGTAATTTTCCATATTTTTCATAGTTCATTTGGTAATTTTTAGTAATTAAATTAGTTTTTAATAGTTTAAAATTCATAGAAAATAGATAAATAGTCATAAAAATACGAAATAGTTTTGAAAAGTCTATTTTGATATTTTAGACTTTTCCAAGTCTTAATCTTATTTTTCTAGCCTAATTTCCTATTTTCTTGTATTTTAGGTAATTAATTAATAGTTAAAAATAGTTTTAATTAGATAATTAGTTCTAAAAATAATTTTCTTTTCTATAAATTTTCTTTTATCATTAGGATTGTAAAACATCATTTTCATATTTTTAGGGTTAATATTGATTTAGTTTCACGTTTTTATTTTGTACGTCGCGTAGATTTTAATTTCAGTTTCGTAAAAACACAAAAACAAAAACATCATTTTAATTGTAGTGATAGCGTTTATTTAATAGGTTTTATCTTTTTAATTTCCTCTCATTTGCATTTTAGCCTTTGTATTTGTTTGATATTTCTGTAGTTATAATCTCCAAATCATAATCCTTTTTCGTTCAAACTCCTCGATCACTATATCGTTGATTGATCCACCGCATAGCTCATTTGGGACATAACGACCGGGAGACCCTATACTCCTCGGATCTTCATTGATTTCGTGCTTAAGTTGTTTTAAGTTTTCTTACGCTTGCGTGAGAGAACTTGACGGTTTTTCTTGATCAAATTTTTGGCGCCACGCCGGGAGGTTGTCTTGATTTATCTTCCGTGTAGCAGATTAGTTGTTTGAATCCTCACTCATTGTTTATATCATCCATCTCTGTATATATATATATCCATATTTTCTTCTAAAAATCCAAAACCCAAAAAAACCAAAAACGTATAAAACACAAAAATATTTTCTCTTTTGTTTCTATATATGTATCATAAATAAAAATACAAAAAGATTAAATCGTTTTCTTTAATAATTAACAACTTAAAAGATTACCACCGCAAACCAAGGCGGTGCACTACCTAATTGGGGTGCGACCATAATAAGTTCGAACTAAAGATATAAAACTTGCCTTTGTGTCCTTGTGATTGGTGTACCTTTTCAAAAAGCCATTCATCTTGGATTATTGGTTAAGTTCATCGTTGTTTTGCCTCGATTTTGTGTTAATTGATTTTGTTGTGATATCGACGTTTGAACCGGAAAACCCATAAAGATTCTCCTCACCGATTTTTACAAATCGTCTTCATAATTCTCATTCTCATCCGAAAGATTTTCATAATTCCATTTCTCTCCTTAGCTCGAGATTCCTTAGAGTTAACTCTAGTGTATCTTTTCGCTCTTCTAGATCTGTAAGCCCATTTCGTGAGCTTGTCAAGATTCCAAGAAGGCGTGTTCGTGACTTCTGCTCCTTCGGTCGGATCGAGATCCGGATTGCTCGCACTACTCCCGTTATCATGGCGGATGAAATTCCTATGTGCGAGCTTCTCGGGCACCCATCGACGGGTATGGAGATGCTATCGTTATGCCGACCATCGTGGTGAAAACTTTGAACTCAAGACCGGGTTATGAATCTTGTAACCTCTAATCAATTCTTCGGTTTTAGCGGGACGATCCTCATGCTCATATTCGATGGTTTAACAAGATTGCATCTACCATCAAGTATAAGAATGTCCCCACTTGAAATTGTTAAGCTTCTTCATTCCGTTTTCTCTTGAAGGGCAAGCCGGATTTGGCTTGAAAAACAACCCCTCAATCTATTGAGACATGGGAAGATCGGTGAAGAAATTTGTGAATGAATTCTATCCACCTTCCAAGACCACGAGTCTTAAAATGAAATCATCAAATTCACTCGAAGTTTGATGAATCCTTGATGAATCGTGGGATCGTTTCAAGGAATTGCTTCGCAAATGTCCTCACCACGGTTTCTCGAGTTGATGCAACTCGACACTTTCTACAATGGAGTGAGTCAATCGACCAAGATTCTCTCAATTCCTCCGCGGGAGGAAACTTCTTGAGCAAAGCGTCAAAGAAGCTTTGGCGATAATCGAAAACAAGTCTAAAGTCCGACCGCGAAGCAAGCGGTTGTTTCCAGTCGGTGTTGGTCCTTCTTCTTCTTCATCGCCCGTGAGTCGATCTAGCACCGATGCTAAGATTGATAAACTCACGGAAGCTATCCAAGCTTTGGTCCTCTCCAATCAAAAGAAAGTCTCTTTTCCACAAACTTCACCTCCCTGAAGTTAAGAAAGTGGAAGTCTGTGTTACCGTGGTGGCCCCATGCTTACTATAAGCTGTATGGCCACCGATGGTAACCCTTTGAAGCCAATCTTTGTGGGTGGGATGTCTAATCAAGGAGGCAATCAATATCGTGCTCTCAGAGACCCGAACCACCGCCCTAACCACTACTCGGACCTCCGGTTTCAATCAAAATCAAAACCGCAATCAAAATCGAATAGACCAAACCAAGGTTTTCAAAACCAAGGTCATTTCAATCAAAACAACGGTTTTCAAAATCGAATCAAAATTTCCAACATCAAGGAAATTACAATAGAAACCAGTCGGAAATTTCAACCAAGGGTATTATCATGGCAATAATCCGAGAATTTTCGAATCAAGGCCCTAATCCTAACAATAGAGGCCGAATTTTCTGTGCAAAATCAAGCCATTGTTCCAACTGGACCATCATCGATGAGTTGTTGAAACAATTCATGAAATCAAGAAGAAATGAATCGGTTGTTGGTCGCCCGATTTACGAGATCAAGAAGTCTTTAAATGATCGACCCTCGGGCTCGGTACTCTACCTAGCAACACGATCGCTAATCCGAGGGGCGATGCAAAGGCGATCACAACCAAGTGGTGCTTCTTATTCGGACCCATTGTTCCTACTACCTCTTCTTCCTCTCTCCGAAGGTAGTGGAAAGCGAACACGAGGCGACAAAGGACAAGGAACTTCCTACTAATAACGGAGGTGCAGTAATGTCCATCCTCGGGTTGTCCCAAAACCAAGCACAGAGTTGTTTTGAACCTCCGGTTGTTGACCTAAATCCAAAACTTCTATTCCTTATCCTCACGGTTACATGAGCAAAGCTCCGAGAAAGCTAGTCATCGATGGAAAAATTCTTTCAAATTTTCCAAGAACTTCACTTTGACATAAGCTTCGCGGATGCTATCATGTTGATGCCCAAGTTTGCATCCACTCTGAAACATATCTTTGAGCAACAAAGAAAAGTTGTTTGAAATGGCTAAAACTCCTTTGAATGAGAATTGCTCAATGATCTTGTTAAAAAGCTTCCCGAGAAGCTAGGAGATCCGGAAAATTTCTTCTTCCTTGTGTTTTCCGGGATGATTGAGTGCTTTGCCCTTGCCGATCTTGGTGCAAGCATCAATCGATGTCGATTCGATGTGGAAGAAGCGTCTCTTCCGGAACTTATTCCTACCGCATGACTCTTGAGCTTGCGGATCGTTCTATATCGCGTCCTCTTGGCATCGCCGAGGATGTATTCGTGAAAGTAGGAAAGTTCCACTTCCCGGTGACTTCGTTGTTGTTGATTTCGATGTCGATCCTCGAGTTCCCTCATTGTTGGGCGGGATTCTTGAGGACGGGTCGTGCTCTTATAGATGTGTTTGAGCAAGAGATCACTCTACATGTGGGTAATGAAGTCATACCTTTAACCTCGATCGGACTTGAGGTACTCCTCAAATTATGATCTTGAATCAATTAATCGAGTCGATTTAATTGACATTGCTTGAGGAGTACTCTCAAGAGTTTCTTGGTTATCTTCATATTTACGTGAGTGGGAATTCCAACCCCACCACATCTCCTCAACCTATCATTGCCGACTCTTCCCTCTCTCACTCCGTTTGAGGGAGGTGACTTCCTTTGGAAGAGATCGATGACTTTCTTTCTCTTGATGAATCAATTCCCTGGAATTGATGGTGTGTATGATTCGAGGGGATATCCTTTATCTTGAGCAATTGCTTAATGAGGATCCATTACCTTCACTCCTCCGAAAGAAATCACAATTGAGGAAATCAAATCGGTGCAATCTTCCATGAAGAATTTCCCGAGGTTGAACTTAAGGACCTACCTCCTCATCTCGAGTATGCATTCTTGGAGGTGATGATAAATTACCGTCATAATTGCTAAGGATTTAGCGAGGAGGAGAAAGCGCTCTCATAAAGGTCTTGAAGTCACACAAGCAAGCAATTGCTTTGAAACTCTCCGATATTAAGGGTATCAACCACGAGTTTTGTACTCACAAAATCTTAATGGAGGATGACTTCAAGCCGGTCAAAGTCGAGAAGGGTGAATCCTAAGATTCACGAGGTTATCAAACAAGAGGTTCTCAAACTTCTTGATGCGGTCGATTTACCGATCTCGATAGTCCTTGGGTTAGCCCCATTCATTGCGTTCCTAAAAGGGTGGCATTCTTGTTGTCACAAATGAAGAAAACGAGTTAATTCCAACTCGATTGGTTACGGGATGGCGTGTGTGCATTGACTATCGTAAGTTAAATGAAGCCACCCGTAAAGACCATTTTCCTCTACCCTTCATGGACCGGATGCTTGAGAGATTGGCGAGGGCAGTACTATTGTTTCCTTGATGGTTTCTCGGGTTACTTTCAGATCCCCATTGATCCATTGGATCAAGAGAAAACCACATTCACCGCCCATACGGACGTTTGCCTACTGACGTATGCCTTTTGGCTTATGCAATGCTCCGCACGTTCCAACGTTGTATGATGGCCATTTTCCACGACATGATCGGGAAACTATGGAGGTGTTTATGGATGACTTCTCGGTCATTGGGGACTCTTTTCGAGACTTGTCTCTCCCACTTAGACAAAATGCTTAAAGGTGTGAAGACACCAATCTCTGTCTAAACTAGGAGAAGAGCCACTTTATGGTCAAAGAGGGCATAGTCCTCGGCCATAAGATTTCTAAGAATGGGATTGAGGTAGATAGAGCAAAGTTGATGTCATTGCTAAACTACCTCATCCCACTCTTGTCAAAGGTGTTAGGAGTTTTCTAGGTCATGCCGGGTTTTATCGTAGATTTATTCAAGATTTCTCTAAAATCGCTCGGCCAATGACCCATCTTCTCGAAAAGATGCTCCTTTCATCTTCTCTCCGAGTGCATCGAGCTTTTGAAACACTTAAGAAAAAGCTTACGGAAGCACCCATTCTAGTTGCCCCGATGGGATTTACCCTTCGAGCTCATGTGCGATGCAAGTGATTTTGCTATCGGTGCGGTCTTGGGGCAACATAAAACCAAACATTTTCACCAATCCACTACGCGAGCAAAACTATGATCAAGCTCGGACCCATTACACCACTACGGAAAAAGAATTATTAGCGGTGGTGTATGCGTTTGAGAAGTTTCGCCATATCTTATATTGACCAAATGCGTGGTGTATACGGATCACTCGGCACTCAAATATCTCTTTGCAAAACAAGATGCAAAGCCGAGATTGCTCCGTTGGGTTCTCCTCCTACAAGAATTTGATATCATCATTCGTGATAAAAAGGAGCCGAGAACACAGGCTGCAGATCATCTGTCCCGATTAGAGAACCCTCACCAAAATGTGTTCGAGAAAAGGAAATCAATGAAACATTTCCTCTCGAAACACTCAATATGGTTTCTTTTAAGTGGAGACTCGTCTACCCCATGGTTTCTTGACTTTGCAAATTACCATGCGGGTAACTTTGTGGTGAAAGGGATGTCGTCCCAACGGAAAAATAAATTCTTTAAAGATGTGAAACATTATTTCGGGACGACCCTACTTGTTTAAGATTTGTGCGGATCAAGTCATCCGCGATGTGTGCATGGTCGGGAAGCTATTGACATTCTCAAGGCTTGCCATTACGGACCCTCTTGGGGACATCATAGCCCCAACTACACCGCCAAGAAGGTGTTTGATTCCGGATTCTATTGGCCCACGATCTATAAGGATGCTCATGAATTCGTCAAAACCCGCGACGCTTGTCAACGTCACGGAATATCTCACAAAGGAATGAAATGCCGCAAAACGCCATTCAAGTGTGTGAGATTTTTGACATCCGGGGCATTGACTTTATGGGGCCATTTCCTTCTTCTCACGGAAATAAGTACATACTCGTGGCCGTTGACTACTTGTCAAAATGGGTTGAAGCTAAGGCTTTACCCACCAACGATGCCCGAGTTGTGGTGAAATTCTTGAAATCTTTATTTGCTAGGTTTGGAACTCCACGAGCCATCATCGGTGATCGTGGTGCGCATTCTGCAATGACCAATTTGCAAGAGTCATGCAAAAGTATGGTGTAACTCACCGTACATCTCTGCGTACCACCCACAAACAAGTGGGCAAGTGGAAGTTTCTAACCGGGATTAAAGAATCTTGGAGAGGACGGTTGGTGAAAACCGTGCCTCTTGGTCGATAAGTTAGATGGCGCACTCTGGGCCTTCCGTACGACCTACAAAACACCCATCGGGTGCACTCCATACAAGGTGGTGTGCGGAAGGCGTGTCATCTACCAGTTGAGCTCGAGCACAAGGCATCTTGGGCCTTAAAGCATGCTAATTTCGACATTCGATGCTGGTGATCATCGGAAAGTTCAAATGAATGAATTAAGTGAACTCCGTGATCAAGCTTACGAGAACTCTTTGATCTACAAACAAAAGACAAAGAAGATTCATGACTCAAAATCAAAACCGCGTTTTCAACGTTGGTGATCGAGTCCTTCTTTTCAATTCAAGATTGAAGATTTTCTCGGGAAAGCTCAAGTCCCGTTAGTGCGGTCCATTTACTATCGCTAAGGTTTATCCTTATGGTACCATTGAGTTATCTCAAACCGATGGTCCTAATTTCAAAGTGAATGGTCATCGAGTGAAGCATTATTTTGGAGAGGACATTCCCCGTGGTTGTCCGGATCTTCAAACTTTCCCATGAACCAATGAATGTGGGGATCGAGTCAAGCTAGCGACTCGGTAATCAAAAACGATAGCATGCCATATGGGTTTTCACCCATATTTACATCTTCTTACCTCTTTCTACCACCCTAGTGTGGGGGTTGCCCACATGTTTCAAAAAAAAAAAAAAAAAAAAATCTTCTTTCTAAATAATGGCGTAGTATTTCCTTTCACGTTCTTTGTTTCGGCATAACCGCCGGTACTTTGAATATTGAGGGCAATATTCATTTCTAAGTGTGGGGGGGATTCTCACGAATTTTATCATATAATTATCCCAATTCCCCCGTTTTTGGCCAAAATTTTTTTTTGGAGCAAGTGTTCTACACTTTCTCATTTGGTTATCAGTCCGCCATGTTTGATAAACTAAAGGATTGGCTAATCCAGGAGCAAACGGCTCTTGGTAAAGATACCTCAAATCCGTTTATATGGCTTGCAATTTGCATAAAATTGTATGGTATTCGACTCACCATATCCTAAAAAGTGAAGAGTTGGCTAGCCCGCAAGATTATGGCTTGTGGTAAAGGCGATGGAAAAACCATAATTGGTAATCACTCACCAAAGATAATATTGATAATTTATCTAAGAGTTGACTAGTCCGAATGGTACGGCACGGTAAAGACAAAATCAAATCCGTTGAAAGTTGGTGGTTTGCTCAAAATCACATGGTTATCGGTGTACCATGGTTCTTACTTGACACGAAACATTTGGCTACTCGAGTAATGGCTTTTGGTAAAGAGATTAAAATCCATTATGTTTTCTCAAATCATTGCTAGGGACTAGCAATATCTCGATGTGGGGATTGATGAGTGTGTAAATACTCATCATTTTGTACAAAATAAAGCGCAAAATCATCGAAAACACTCGAAACACATCAAAATGATCAAAATATCACAAATCAGTGTTTTATGTGTTTTAAATGCAAAATATCAAAATCGGATGAAAAACATATCAAATTTGCAAAATTGCGCTTTAGTCCCCCAAGTTTATAAAATTGTCAAAAATAGTCCCTGAGCCAAAATTTCAAAAGAAAAGTCACCAAAGGTCCTTTTAAAATCATAAATTGTCATATTTAGTCCTTTGGTGGAAAATCTAAAAGTTTTGAGAAAATTACAGTTTAGTCCCTGAAAATCCAAATTGGTCAAATTTAGTCCTTGGAAATTTTCAAAAATGTCAAACTAGACCTTGGACTATTAAACATTGGCAAAACAAACCCTTTTGACTACTTTTCATAAGTTACATGTTTGGTCCCTCAGTTTGGAAGAATTACATGTTTGGTCCCTCAGTTTGGAAGAATTACATGTTTGGTCCCTTGTATTAATACTTTCACAAACCATCCGGACCTAATTGTTAAACCCAAGCCCAAATTAAACCCCTTGGCCCAAATCCCTTTACCCGGTCCTGTACCCACAACCCGACCAACCCAAAACCCAACCATTTAAATAATATACCCGCCCCCAGTTTGTCTTCCCCGACAAACCTGTCTGCTACCACCCCCCTCCTCAAACTCCTCTCCAGCCTCCCCTACACAACCCTTTGTCTCCCCCCACCTCACCTACCCACACCAATGCATTAAATGCACTTCTTTCCCTGTCTCTCATATCAAAACAGGAAAATGGCGCCAAAACAAGATTAAGGGCCAGGATTGAGTTTAGCCAATCAATGGCTCATATTTGTGCTGGGATTCATTCAGACAAGTGAGAGAAGACCTTGGAAGCATAAAAGGAGGCCAAGAGGAAGCTAGAAGTTAGTTAGTTTTAGTTTTCAAAAATATATATGTCGTTTTTAAGCTTGTAGCACCTTAAGTAGTTTTCAGTTATGTTTTAAAGTTTATTTGTACTCAGAAAAGGCATTCCAGTGTATTTCAATTATAATTAAGTATCAATCTCGGTCAAGTTCAGTTTCATTTTTTTTTATGCTTCTTGTTGCATTTTCTCAATATCAAATTCATTGTCAATCATTAGCGATCTACTTTCAAGTTTAAACAGCTCTAATAAACTTGTTAAGGCTTGATTTAAACTCACATTTACATCTCAAACAATATTGCACTTTGGTCAATGAAAGTCAAACCAAGGAGCAAAACTGATGCAGATGTGATATGGGGTGATTCAGAACTTGAAATGGGTGAAAAGGAAGCATTTGGGTTGAATTTGGTAGGATAGTGTTCCTTGGTTTCCTTATTGGCAAGCCATAGTGGCTATTGGACACATTGTAAGTCCTTTAAAAGTTTTTTTTTAGCATAAGCAGTGTTTGTAGCTTTAAGCTGTTAAATCCTGTTATCATAGATGTACTTGGGTCTAGTTAAATCAATTTGATCATAATCTGTGCTTGTTCAAGTGTTAGCTTAGTTTTAAATTGTTAGATAGTTTAGAAAAGGGGTGTTTGGCTTAACCAGTTTAACTGTCATTAAAGTCTATGCAGTGGTAGATGTTTGTTAGTTCAAGTTTCTTTAGCTCTAGATAACTCATTTGAGTCAAAATCTTGTACCTGTTAGTGCAAAAAGTCAAAATTATCTCAAAATCTATTTCACTGTCAACTGTTGTTGATTTTGGAATTGCAAAATCTTGTCTTGTGTTTAAAAGTCTTACACAGTGCTTATTTTGTGTTCATTTCATCATAAGAGATTAATATCAGTCATTAAAATTGGATCAAAACTTCACCAAAGTCAAATGGTAACTGGTTTTCAAAAAGTCAAAATGTCAAAAAATTGGTTTTATGCAGATATTGCAGCTTCTGCATAGGATTCATTCAAGGTTTTGAGGTCCTGATTTTTGGTCTACAAATAGTTTACTTGGTTGTATTTAAGCTCCCATAACTGTTTTTAGCTCAAGTACTTTGGATAAGCTTGGGCATAAGCTCAAAGTGAGCCTCAGTTGCCCTGCACCAACTCAGTATACACTGAGTGGTTTTCTCAGTTTGTAAACAAGCTTGCACAGAGCTTGTATAAGCTTGTTAAGGTCTAGACTTTTGGTTACAAGTAGTTACCTAGGTGTAGTTCAAGTCTTAATAGTTGGATTTTAGTTTTTAGCTTATTTGGGTGCTTATTTTTTGGTCTGCAAGTGGGCACCAAAAATCTGTTTTAGCTTAATATCATAATCACCCAATCTGTTTTATCTTGTTAATCAATTGTTGTAGCTTGTTGATTTCTGTTTCATTTGGTCAATTTTTAGTACTCCATAGCTTCTGTGATCAGTGTGGTAGCTTATTTGCTCATTTGCTTATCAAGTGCTTATTTTGATAAGCACTTGATTGATCAGTTTCATTATCTTCCACATAACATACCGTTTTTCCAATTTTCCTAGCTTCTTATCATCATTTTAGAATTTTCTTGAAATTTTCAGATTTTTCCTATTTGTTTTGCTATTTTTCCTAATTTTAATTAGTTTTAGCACTTTTAAATAGCATTTAATATAAAAATTCGAAAAGGTTCAAAAAATAAGTTTTCATTTTTCTTAGGTTTAGATAAATATAAAAAGTAGAAAAGTAATTTTCCATATTTTTCATAGTTCATTTGGTAATTTTAGTAATTAAATTAGTTTTAATAGTTTAAAATTCATAGAAAATAGATAAATAGTCATAAAAATACAGAAATAGTTTTGAAAAGTCTATTTTGATATTTTAGACTTTTCCAAGTCTTAATCTTATTTTTCTAGCCTAATTTCCTATTTTCTTGTATTTTAGGTAATTAATTAATAGTTAAAAATAGTTTTTAATTAGATAATTAGTTCTAAAAATAATTTTCTTTTTCTATAAATTTTCTTTTATCATTAGGATTGTAAAAACATCATTTTCATATTTTTAGGGTTAATATTGATTTAGTTTCACGTTTTTATTTTGTACGTCGCGTAGATTTTAATTTCAGTTTCGTAAAAACACAAAAACAAAAACATCATTTTAATTGTAGTGATAGCGTTTATTTAATAGGTTTTATCTTTTTAATTTCCTCTCATTTGCATTTTAGCCTTTGTATTTGTTTGATATTTCTGTAGTTATAATCTCCAAATCATAATCCTTTTTCGTTCAAACTCCTCGATCACTATACGTTGATTGATCCACTGCATAGCTCGCTGGGACATAACGACCCGGGGAGACCCTATACTCCTCAGATCTTCATTGATTTCGTGCTTAAGCTGTTTTAAGTTTTCTTACGCTTGCGTGAGAGAACTTGACGGTTTTGCGCGCATCACCTCCTATGTTCCTGTGTGTTGTATGGTTGCTGTAAGGCTGTTAAGCAATCGGTGTAATTACTATAGGCTGCGTTATAGGAGATGAGAAATAAAAGTAAGGGTGTGCGTAGGAATAGTTGTGGGTATGGGTTGCAGGACGATGTATGTGTTGCTGCTGACCTTGCTGCCAGTGATGACGGTTCGTCTATTCATGCGTTAGAGGATTTAGGTGCTGCTGTGGGTTTTTTGTCACAGTCAGATACTGTGTCGGGTGACATGGGCATTAGGAACATGGTTTTGGACCTTTTTTGGATGTGGATAGGTTTTTGGTTCCTGATCCTGCTGTGTGTGGTGTCACTGATACGGGGTCTTAGACTCACGGGGGGGATAATGATCAGGGAGCCTGATTCTTATTGTGGTTTTGCTCCCGCGGGTTCTCACCGGGTTCCGGGCTTTGTGGATTATCTTGGTAAGGGGAAGAGGAAGGTCGATAATATGTTCCCGGTATCCTATCATGGTAGAGTGCGTTTGTTTTCGGGTTTTAAATTTTTGGCATGGCTTTACCTTTGTTATATGTATTATCGATTTTTTTTCTCAGTTTCGGATACGACAACTGCTCCTGTTTCTGCACCATTGGTGGGTGGTCACGGTATCGATTATGCGTTTTGGCCTCCTTCGTGTCCGAGTACATTTTGTGCTTTATGTCTTTCTCTGTTTTTACATGTAATTGTCGTACCTTTCTATCGTATTTATTTGCTTTTTTTTGTTATTACTGTAGCCGGTGCTGGAACGTCGAATTCTCAATGCACATTCTCTCATATGAATGTTGGTCAGTTGTTATATGCATATATTGGATTTTGATAAGGTTTTAAAAGGTACCTTTTTGAGGGGTCGTTTAAGCCCTTATTTGATCACTTTTGTATTCATTATTGCTTAATATCGTTCCTTTTCATTTTTTAGGTCTCTTGAAGGCAAAATGCTGGAATGGCACTTATTTGGACGAAATGGCGTGATTATACGAAGAAAATGGCCAAAGTCAGAATCGAGACACTCAAAGCTGCTGAAAACATAAGGTGACGGCGTCGGTGTTAATTGTGACACCGTCGGAGGATCTTTGTGATGGGACGAAGCCAAAACTCCCATTTTCAAGTGATGACGTCAAGTTATAAAAGAGTAGGCCGTCGCAACTCAGACGGCCTAGATGTAATCCAGACGGCGTCAGAAGTTGAAGAGGACGGCGTCACAAGCATAAGGTGACGCCGTCGCAAGTCTAACATGGCCAAGATGAAACCCTAATGACGGCGACACGACGGCGTCACAAAACATAAGGTGACGCAGTCGCATATGTAATATTATATATAGAATCCGAAATTTTCAGTATTTGATGTGTAGTCTTTTGGAGTAAAAACCTAAACCGAACCAAGGCTGTCGTGTACAGTATTTTTGGGTTCCAAACCCTATCTTACACCAAGATAAGTGTTTTACTTCATTAATACAATTATGTCTTTGATTATTTGTGTGTATGCTTGCATGTTTTCCATGTCCGGCTAATTTACTTGTGTGTTTGCTTAGGGAATATGAAACTTAATTATTGAATATTGATTGGTTGTTTCTTATCTTAGTTGACTAATGATCTAGTAATGCGATAGGTCATTCGTTGTGTACTTAATGCTTGATTAAATCTTTGTGAACCTTAGAATATGACTCCTTGAGTAGTTGTAAGCTAAACCATCCAAAGAGTGCCTTAGAGTAAGAGTTTATTATCCCTAGTGGGTTTTGTAGACGAGATCCTTTGGTAAGTTTAAAGAGTTAGGGAGAAACGCATACCCTACAACCTTAGACACACAACACAACTAGGAATAAGGACGTGAAAATTCAACCACCAATAGGAGATAATTAAGGAGTAGTAAAACCTAAGTAAACACATCTTTAAACTATCATACGAGCACACATTAATTAGACATAGACTACATACACCTTAGATTAGATAATTAGATAAGTAGAGTAATCGGTAGCAATACCAACCCACCCCCCAAATTCAAACCCCGAGATTCGTACCTTTCCTTTCCTTAAAAATTATAAAAGATAAAAATAATCTTCCTCAACCAAAACCTTAGCATAGTAACTTCTCACTAGCATTCCTATTCCCCAGAGAACGATATCAATACTCGTGGCTTACCCTAATACTACACTACAACGATTAGGTTCACTTGCCTAGGGTGTTGAAAAACTTGCTCGATTTAAAAGGAAGTTCCTTTGACCCCGAACAACGAGTGTAGCGTTATCAAGTTTTTGGCGCGCTGCCGGGAATAGAATAGCTAGTTAGTAGTCCACCTCGTTTAGGTTTCTTTACTTGATTCCTATCAAGTAAACTTTTTCTCATTTTGGCTTCCTCTTAGTCTATCCCTTTCTTCGTGATTTTTGTTCGTAAAACCATCACTCACCATGATACGTATCTTCATGAAGATTCTTCACTCTTCCGTTCCCAATCCGAAATTGAGAACGCAATCCTCAAAACCCTTCACCCATTCACCATTTTGGAAATCACCTAGGGCATAATGAGATAAATTGGCAACAAAAAGTCCTTTCTATGACTCGATTCCGATGAGGAACTTGATTATGGTGAAGCACTTGATAGCCGGAGGTCATTAATGGAGTTAGTTTTGAAATTGAGGAAGACCCTCCCAATGTTTTGACCCTAGGTGTAGGATTGAGAAAGATGGTCCTTTAACATGCAATTCCCTTGCAAAATAGGACTAGAAGGGTTCGATGCTTATTTGAATTCATTCTTACCTTTGAACTTAATCTCAAGGGACCTATACAATAAAATCAAGATCAATGAGTTAACTTATCAAGGGAACAATGTTGTTGAAGCGATCACTCATTTGCACGTGTTTGTTGGAAGTTTTGCTTATTTGGTAGAGTTCATGGTCTTAGAAGACTTAGGAGAATTTATTGATAAGGACCTCACTCAAGTAATTTTGGAAAACCTTTTAAAAATGGACTAGGTTGAATGAACGGATGATTGATGGTCTAATTACATTCTCTGATGAAGTTGAAGATTTTATCTACCAAATGCCACGCGCCCATCCTAGGTTTAAACATAAAGACATTGAGGCTTGTAATCGAATGACCCCTATTCCATTGCTTAGTGAGAGGGATAAGCGAAGTGGGCTTAGGTACCCATATGAGAAAACTAAGCGGTATTACAAAAAATCCCTTGAATTAGGAGATGATTACAAAAAGAATGAAAGAACGTTGGAATGGCTTAAGTATGAGCACGTGGCGTGTGCAAGAAAAGCGTGGGAACACGACTACGAGTCTAGCTACAAGACTCATAAATAAAGAAAAGCGCTTCGTGGGAGGCAACCCATGCTTAATTGTTTGCTTGTTAGTGTCATATATCTTTTATTGATTGTTTATTCTCATGTTTAAATTTGTAAAAAATGCTTTATTTTGTTTTTAACCTCGTCTTAATTGCATATAAAGGTATTTTACATAAGGGATAAGTGTAGGGAGGATTACACACGTTTTCAAGGAAACGTAAACATGAGAATAACAATTCATTAAAAGATATATTTGTGTGTTTGTTTGAGTCAAATGCTTGTATCGAGTCATAATGGATGTTTTGCAGAATTTTTTTCCAGATTCTAAAGATGTAAATTTTCCAAAATTTTTTCCGTAAAATCGCGAGACCGCTTTTTGTCGGGATAACTGACGGCGTCGAAGGAGTAAAACAACATTACTTTTTTTCTCGTTTTCGAGCTACTTAAAAATTTGGAATTTTCGGTCTTAATTTTCCAGAAATTTTGTAAACATCCATTCCACAAGCATTATATCCTAGTTTAAATCGAGTCTTATATATATTATTACCGCCGATTTTATGCAAAGGTTTCGTTTGTTTCTTCAAGTGTGCAGGTCTAATTTATCAAGAAGAAGTTACATAAGATTGGAAGGAGCTTTTCACGCATCAATTCTTCTTGGAAAGGATTTAACCACTACTTCACACACGGATCCTGCCGAGCTAATCAGGGGAGTACTAGTTTCTTTCATTTTTAATTACCTTCCATTATCATAACTTTGATACTTTCGGGGAACATTGGGGACAATGTTTAGTTTAAGTGTAGGGAGGGAAAATAAAACGAGAACTTTGAAACTATGCTTATCCTTGATTATTTGCTTTGTCCAATTGTATTTGTGTAATAAACCATGAGAAAATGTCGGTTAGGGTAATTTTGGCACCAAATTTAAAATTTTTCATGACATATAGGGTGGGCCATTAGTCTTAACAAAAGCGTCTCACGGATAGGAAGTTATATGACTAGCACAAAAACCCTTTACCACCTAAATTCCACCCAAAATGTGAGGATCGCCCTTAGATTAGTAGAAATTAAAGCATTCATCTTTAATGCTTAGAGTGTAAACCGGTAGGATATTAGATTCTAGAACTTGTTTTGTGATGCATTCCGAGATCGCTAGTAAGACTATACTTGTGTAGTTAGGAATAACTAAATGATAAGAGGCATTAGGATAACCCTTGTTTGATACCCGTAATATAATTACTTCTTCCACATCGGTTGAGTAATTCCCCCACACCCTTTGCGTTGTAATCATCTTTAGTACAAGATACCCCTAGTTAACCCCTCAGAGCCTATCCTTTTCGCGGTTCTCGTGATGTTTCGGTTTTTTCTAGAATATCAATGAAGAGCATTGTTTACACCCCACCCCCAAATGTACACCCAAATCGCCTTAGCCTACCTTGTATGCACTCACTTTTAGTGCATTATTGTTATTACCCTAAACCCTTAGTTCAATTATCTGGTTGCTTGCATGAGTTGCTAAGTCAAGTCATATCCTTTGTATACAGTTTTGGGACGATTGAGATTCATGGGAAAAGTTAAAGTTTATGAAATGACGGGAAGGGAACGTTAAATTTAAATTCCCTTTGTTTGCGTAATAATGTACCCCAAGTGTTTTGATCTTTTCAATTCGGGTCAAATTAGTGTTAGAGTAATAAAAACTCAAGTGTAGGGATGTGCCTATAAATCCCTATCATTTTGATGTTACCATAGAGGATGGTAGAGTAAAAGTGTATGAAAAAAAAAAAAAAAAAAATCGAAAAAAATAGAAAAAGAGAAAAGAAAAAAAAATAGAGTGTTTAATTAAAAAAAATACGGGCTACCATCCTACATCTATCTTTTAAATTTTATGTTTGTTTATTTCAGTTAGCTAGAGTCTAGAGCGTCCAGTCTTGGCTTAGCAACGCAATTCTTCGTATGCATTTAACATAGAGATTTTTGACTTACCACCACTATATAGCCTATCCCACCGAACCTTTTGTTTCCCTAACGTAAGCCTAACATTACAACCCTTTAAAGACCTCTTTGATAGTCTTTCCTAGGTGCTTACGCCAAAGCGACGGAGGTTTGATCTATTCTCAAGCCTATGGTGATCTATGTACTAGGACCGGTTAATGAGTGTTTATCTTCCATTTTAATTTGTTATATATCATATACACCCGAGAGAGATGTGAGTATCCAAACACCCTATGTGAGGTGCTAGTATGTAATTTCCGTGCTTGTTAACACTTTTGCGGGGCTTATATGTGTTGTGGACTGTTTTAAACCAATGCTTCATGACCTCTAACTTATAAATTAATTGGCTAAAAGCACATTTGCTTGAGGACAAGCAAATACCAAGTGTAGGGATATTTGATAAGGTTTTAAAAGGTACCCTTTTGAGGGGTCGTTTAAGCCCTTATTTGATCACTTTTGTATCCGTTATTGCTTAATATCGTTCCTTTTCATTTTTTAGGTCTCTTGAAGGCAAAATGCTGGAATGGCACTTATTTGGACGAAATGGCGCGATTATACGAAGAAAATGGCCAAAGTCGAATCGAGACACTCAAAGTCATGAAAACATAAGGTGGCGTCGGTGTTAATTGTGACGCCGTCGGAGGATCTTTGTGACGGACGAAGCCAAAACTCCCATTTTCAAGTGATGACGTCAAGTTATAAAAGAGTAGGTAGTCGCAACTCGACGGCCTAGATGTAATCCAGACGGCGTTAGAAGTCAAGAGACGGCGTCACAAGCATAAGGTGGCGCGTCGCAAGTCTAACGTGGCCAAGACAAAACCCTAATAACGGCGACACGACGGCGTCACAAAACATAAGGTGACGCCGTCGCATATGTAATATTATATATAGAATCCGAATTTTTCAGTATTTGGTGTGTAGTCTTTTGGAGTAAAAACCTAAACCGAACCAAGGCGGTCTTGTACAGTATTTTAAGGTTCCAAACCCTATCTTACACCAAGATAAGTGTTTTCATTAATACAATTATGTCTTTGATTATTTGTGTGTATGCTTGCATGTTTTCCATGTCCGGCTAATTTACTTGTGTGTTTACTTAGGGAATATGAAACTTAATTATTGAATATTGATTGGTTGTTTCTTATCTTAGTTAACTAATGATCTAGTAATGCGATAGGTCATTTGTTGTGTACTTAATGCTTGATTAAATCTTTGTGAACCTTAGAATATGACTCCTTGAGTAGTTGTAAGCTAAACCATCCAAAGAGTGCCTTAGAGTAAGAGTTTATTATCCCTAGTGGGTTTTGTAGACGAGACCCTTCGGTAATTTCAAAGAGTTAGGGAGAAACGTATGCCCTACAACCTTAGACACACAACGCAACTAGGAATAAGGACGTGACAATTCAACCACCTATAGGAGATAATTAAGGAGTAGTAAAACCTAAGTAAACACATCTTTAAACTATCATACGAGCACACATTAATTAGACATAGACTACATACACCTTAGATTAGATAATTAGATAAGTAGAGTAATCGGTAGCAATACCAACCCCCCAAATTCAAACCCCGAGATTCGTACCTTTCCTTTCCTTAAAAAATATAAAAAGATAAAAAATAATCTTCCTCAACCACAACCTTAGCGTAGTAACTTCTCACTAGCATTCCTATTCCCCTAGAGAACGATATCAATACCCGTGGCTTACCCTAATACTACACTACAACGATTATGTTCACAGCCTAGGGGTTGAAAAACTTGTTCGACGAAAAGGAAGTTCCTTTGACCCCGAACAACGCGTGTAGCTTTATCAGCTTTTTTTTCCTTTTTATCTTTTCTGATTTATATTGTTGTTTGCGTGTTCTATTTTCGTGGTCAATCTGCTAACTTATTAGCTTTTGCTGTTGTCTCAGTCTTTACCGATGCATCAACCTCTAGCGTTATGCCAACTGTTATGCCTGCTGGTAAGTGTTGCTGTTTGTGTGTATTTGTCATTCACGTTCGCGTTTTGTCTTGCTTATTAGCTTTTGTTGTTGTGTTAGCAAATACCGATCCGGGAATCAGTAGCATTTTCCCCACTGTTATTCCTGCTGGTAAGTGTTGCTGTCTGTTTGTATTCGTCGTTTACGTCCACATTTTTTTCACCTCATTGTTCTCTAATATGTTATTTTCCGTTGCCGTCTCTGCAGTTCATGACGTTGTCCATCTTGACCAGGCCTGCTGTTCAGCAGTGCCTATGCCCACACCCCCTGCATATGGGTGTAAGTGTTATGCCTCTTTCTGC
Organism: Chrysanthemum lavandulifolium; assembly: GCA_022545495.1. Lineage (NCBI taxonomy): Eukaryota > Viridiplantae > Streptophyta > Magnoliopsida > Asterales > Asteraceae > Chrysanthemum > Chrysanthemum lavandulifolium. The sequence continues at coordinate 40,175,657 of CM040238.1, read as the reverse complement.
CTTTTGCTTATGATCATGATGTTTTTGGCTGCTTCGGTTTCTCATCTCACGTTTTTAAGCCAGCTGAATGACGTGCTCCTGTTTGTGTTGCCAATACAACTTTTGTTCATGTAAACCTGGGTGCTGTAGGGCATGGGGTTTCCGCAGCACCGGCCACTGTTGCATTGCCTCCAGCGCGCAGGCGCCCGCGTGTGTCTCCCTTTTGTTGTATTTGTGGTATTTGACTGTATTGTATTTCTATGTTTGCACTTTTATAGTCCACTGGTAGATTTCAGTGGCTTATTTTATTGTCTTCGTATTTGCATTTGGTTTAGGTAGGTGTGTGACTCCCGAGACAGCGACACGCCGGGCTCCAGCAGATTCGTCAATCCCTGCCCGAAACGTTGGGGGTACGTGTTATTTTAATATGTTACATCGGTGTCGCCTTTTTGCATCGCTTCTTTCGCCTGATCTTGATTTTGATGTTTTTAGGTGCACCAAGTACGTATGTTTCCTTAGGCCGCTGCAACAGGGGCTGTCGCCATTGCAATGCGCTTTTTTGGTTCGAAGAGCATTTAAAACAGGGTGGAGTTCATTTTCCGGATTATCACCACTGTTGCATGGGCGGCCGGGTTGTGTTGCAGAGGCAGCCTGAGTACCCGCTTTATCTCAAACAGCTTTTTACGCTTCCTCATTTCATGGATAACATAAGGGCTTATAATTCGATGTTCGCAATGAATTCATTGGGAGCGGAGGTTGACGAGTCTATTAACAGAGGTCGTGGCCCGTACGTGTTTAAAGTCTCGGGCCAGATCTACCATTGGATTGGTGGTCTCTGTCCGCCCGACGGTAGTGATCCACGGTTCCTGCAATTGTATATTTTTGATACCGAAAACGAAGTCGAAAACAGGTTGCAGCGTTTTAATTCATTTACTGGATGAGCACAATGAATTGGTTCGTATCTTTAGGACAGCGAGGGACTTAATTGCTGCTGGCAATATTCCTGAATTTAAGATTACGCTATTTGCAGTAGCGGTTTGAAGCAGTATGAGTTGCCAAGTGGAGATTCGATAGTGGCTATAGTTTACGAAGGTGGTCCAGATACTGGGACAGAATTCGATGTCGTTATCCACAGGCGTGCTGGCGATCCGGAGAGGGTCAGCAAGCTGCACCCATCTTACATGTCTCTGCAATTTCCGCTGTTATTTATATGCGGAGAAGATGGTTTCCACGTTGGTCTCAGGTTGTGGGATGTTAGGAGTCAATCTATCGATGAGGACAAGAAACTCTCTATGAAGATGTACTACTTGTACCAACTCCACGACCGGTTTCAGGAATACACTTTATTGAACAGAGGAGGGAGGTTGTTTCAACAATATGTGGTTGCCGGGTTGTATGATGCGATCACGCGTGGTGACAGGAACGGTTCGGAAGTGGGTATGCGCACTATCTTTCCTGCATCCTTTGTTGGTGGCCCACACTATATGTATAGTCACTACTTAGATGCTTTGGCTATATGTCGTGTCCATGGAAACCCTTCTTTCTTTATTACGTTCACGTGTAATGCTAAGTGGCCAGAGATACTGGATTTCATGGAGCACTTTCAGGAAGTCACTATCGCCGGCAGACCCGACGTTGTTTACCACGTCTTTGAACAAAAAATACATCAACTGATTACATATCTCCGTGATTTCATGGCTTTTGGACCGGTCGCCGCAGGTTAGCATTTCTCCATACTTTCTTACTCTCATTTACGTATTCATTGCTATATACTTTACTAACCTCCATATTGTTTTCTGTAGTTCTATACACTGTCGAGTTTCAGAAAAAGAGCCTGCCACATTGTCATTTGTTGTTGTGGATAGAAAAACATTCACGGATTCAAACGAATGCGGACATCGATCGTTATGTATCTGCGGAGTTACCGGACAGGGAATCTGATCCGGAGGGATATCGTATTGTCACTGAATTAATGATGCATGGTCCATGTGGTATAGCAAATCGTCGGCCGTCTGTATGAAAGGTGGGGATGCGTGTTCGAAAGGATTTTCGAAGCCTTATTGTAATGCTACGTCTGTAGACAAGAAAGGATATGTCCACTATCATAGGCGGCATGTGGGTGGTGTCACGTTGCGGCAGAATGTTCAGCTTGATAACGGTTATGTGGTGTCCTACAATATGTCGCTTCTCAGAAGGTTGTACGCACATATCAACGTGGAATATTGTGAATGGACAATGTTAATTAAGTACCTATTCAAGTACATTTCTAAGGGTACGGATCGGATAGTTACGCAGATTACAAGATCTGTCGGGGATGTGCCTTCGAAGAGCAGAGCGCCCGCTGTTACGGTTGATGAGATAAAAAATTATCTGGATGCACGATACATCGGGCCGCACGAAGCGTGCTGGCGAATATTCGGTTTTGATATTCATTATAGAGATCCGCCTATACAGATATTAACTGTTCATCTAGAGAATATGCAACGCGTGCTCTTCAGAACATCTAAAACGTTGGAATCCGTTGTTGAGAACCCGAGGAATAAGAAAACTACACTGACACAATGGCTAGATTTTAATGCTCATTCTACTATTGGCCATCATCTAACGTACCTGCAATTCCCTTTTGAATTTGTTTGGAATAGTATGCCAAAGTATTGGTCACCAAGATGTAATCTTAACAAGCCTTTTATCGGCCGCCTAGCGTACATCCTGGGGACCTCTTTTATCAAATACTTTTGTTATGCCACCAGAAAGGGTGCACGTCTTTTCCTGGGATACGTACAGTAGATGACTACATTTATCCGACTAACAGGGCCGCATGTGAATCGATGGGTTTATTGGCTGGAGATGGAGAATGGTCACTCGCTATGGTGGAGGCCGAGTTACTGGCATCAGTAGCAGAGCTTAGGCAGTTTTTTTTGTCAGATTCTCATTTTTTGTGACGTGGCGAGCCCTCTCTCTCTCTGGAATAAACATTGGCATCTTATCAGCGACGACGTGCCTAGGATGCTATCAGCGGTTCTGCATATGCCTGAATTCAATTTAAATGACGAAGAATTGCAGGATGGGATTTTGTACGAGCTAGAAGGCATTCTCAGTTTCTACGGGAAATCAGTAACAGATTTCGGTTTACGTTTACCTCCAACTCACTTGATGGCCATCCTTAGTAATAGGACATGTTAGCCTTAATAGTTTTTATTAGAAGTGATGGTCATTCACATTTAGGAACTTTGTAATGTATGTTAGATATCGTGCTAGAATAGTCAACGGGCTCGTGGATTGGACTAAGCTAAATGGGTATTAGTTTAGTTAAGCTTGCCTTATATCCAATCCAACCCATGTCCAAGCCCACGAAAGCCCATGGAAAGCCTTTTAGGGCATCATGTATTCCAACTATAAATACCCCTCAAATGGTCATTTGAGGGGTGTGCTTGAGTGTGTGTGTGTGTGTGTTTTCTTTGGAATATACAACTTATTGTTTTCATCTTTCTCTCACAACATACACGGTTTTATAAACATCAAGTCACCATCATCTTAATCTTTCCTTCTTTATTTACGCATATGTTTGTGTTTGTGTTGTTCGTGTTCTACGCATAACGTGTTAGGTTTGTGATAAGGTTGATAAAAGTAAGGTCCTACAATTGGTATCAATCGCCTAACAATGGTTTAGGAGTGTTTTGGTTGAAGTTTTTTTGTTGTAGTGTACGCGTAGTGTTCGTTCTCAAAGATTCACGCATAAAACTTTAATTTTTGCACTTAAATCTTCAAGATTCATATGGTCTAAGGTTTATATAGTGTTAAAGATTCTAGTTTTGGAAAAAAGTTCAGGACTCGTACCTCAAAGAGCTCAATCACCTTCGTTTGATAATCCTAAAGAACAAGAATGGGAGAATTTCTTCGAGTTAATGTTCGATGAATACTATGGTGGAACTTCGACAAATGCATCAAATCATCATTCCGCTGCACCCGCTCAAAATCATCCTCCACCACCAACAGAAGATGCATCTACAACGGTCGAAACAAATGCACCAACTCCATCTACATCATCTACATCTACTACAGTTATTGCACCCTTTCTACCAGCAGTTGATGAGCAAAACCAAAACCACAACGATGCAACGTTAGATGAAGACTTATTTGAAAACCCCGTTTGCTACGGAATCAGCTGAATCATCTTCAAGCTTACGACGTTTAACCAACGGTATCCTTCTACTCTGAAGTGGACAAAAGACCACCCAATTGAACAAGTTATTGGTGAACCTTCAAGGCCAATTCAGACGAGACGCCAACTTGCCACCGATTGCGACTTGTGCATTTACCTTTGCTCAATTAGCAATATAGAACCAAAGAACATTCGCGAGGCAATGGCGTAACCCGCATGGATAGAAGCAATGCGGAGGAACTTCTCCAATCATCTCCATGACTCTTGGGATATGGTTCCAAGACCAATTGACATCCGCGTCATTGATCTCAAATGGTTATGGAAGAACAAAAGGGATGAAGAGATGGCGTAATTGCAACAAAGCTCTTCTCGTGGCCAAAGGATACATACAAGAGGAAGGGATAGACTTTGAAGAGTCATTCGCGGTAGCTAGACTTGAAGCGGTCAGATATTCTTAGCCTATCGACTCACAAAACATCACGGTTTATCGGATGGACATTAAGACCGCATTCTTGAATGGAACTACGAAAGAAGAAGTGTACGTGAGTCGACGGAAGGCTTCATCGACTTGGAACATCCGGACTACGTCTACAAACTCAAAAGGCAATCTATGGTTTGAAACAAGCTCGAGAGCGTGGTATGACGAATCGTCCTCTTTCCTTATCCAAAACAATTTCACCAAAGGAACAGTTGATCCCACCTTGTTTACACAAAATGCAAAACGACATTTTGATTGTTCGATTACGTGGGCGACATCATCTTTGGGTCCACTAATCCGAATCTTTCAAAACATTTTGAAAATCTCATGAAAAGCAAATTTGAAATGTCCATGATGGGGAACTAAAATTCTTTCTTGGTTTACAAATACATCGGTCCCCTCGTGGAATTTTTATTAATCAAGCTAAATACATAAGCGAGATTTTGAAAAATCATGGTATGGATAATTGTGATTCGTCGAACACCAATGGTAACTTCACCAAAAATTGGAGCCGATTTGTTTGGGAAACCTATTGATCCGAAAAATATCGGAGCATGATTGGTTCTCTCATGTACCTCACCGCTAGTCGACGGATATTCATTTTGATGTTTGCTTATTAGCACGGTTTCGAGCAAAGCCTACCGAATCGCACCTCAAAGAGGTTAAACGGATCTTCGGTGCACAAGACATCCATTCACATGGGACTTTGGTATCCGAAGGAATCGGATTTGATCTAATTGCTTTTCCGGATGCGGACCACGCGGTGACCAAGTTACGACAAAAGTACATCCGAGGAGCACAATTTTGGTGAAAAGTTAGTCACCGGTCTTCAAAGAAACAAGATTGCATTGCACTTTCAACCGTGAAGGCGAGTATGTGTCTCTATCTGCGTGTTGTGCTCAAGTTCTATGGATGAGAACACAACTCACAGATTATGGCTTTACTTTCGATAAAATACCTATGTATTGTGACTCGAAAAGTGCCATAGCCATATCATGCAATCCTGTTCATCACTCAAAGACTAAGCATATCCGTGTCCGCTACCACTTCATCAAAGAGTACATCAAAAATGGTACTGTTGAATTATTCTTCGTGGAGACTGATTACCAACTCGCCGATCCATTAACTAAAGCCCTTCCAAAAGAAAGGTTTGACTATTTAGTTCGACGAATTGGAATGCGAAGCCTAACCCCTGAGGATTTAGAACGTCTTATCGAATCTTCTTGAAAATGATTTTCCAAAAAGCTTCGCGATAAATATTTTGAAAACAAAATACAAAATTTGAAAAACCAACAAATGCAAAATATAAAAATATAAAACTTTCAAAATATACAAAAACAATATAAAATCAAAAATCCAAAAATATTCTTCTCACGACATGTCTCTCGTATAATCGATATTCTGTACATTTCTAGAAATGTCATTCAACAATGATACGGGCATGTACAGATGCTTGAGCGAGAGTTCCTTAAATTGTTTTCTAAAACATGTCGTTTCTTAAAATTTCTTCATAATAATGGCTTTCGTATTCTTCAGTATGAAACCCGGACTAAAATGATGACTTTTGATTATTTTCAAATCAAAACTCGTGTTTTTAAAGAAAAATCAAGTGTACGCTTCAGTGCACTACATTTAAAAATTGTGAGAAATCATCATCTTGAGCACCTTTTCAAGATTGTTCAAAAAGTTTTTTCAAAATCTTTCAAAATATTTTGTGCTCAAGATAACTCCCTCTAAAACCCTTTAATTGATTATGCTTTATTAAAGGGGGAGTATAAAACAAAATGTTCCAAATTCATGCTTAAATCAAATCCGTTTGTCTCCCAAATAGATTCTAAAATGTTCTTTAATCCGTGGATATCAAAAATATCACGAATATGCTATTTTTGAGGGGGAGGAGACGTGATTAAAATGTGATCGTAAAGTTTAATGATCGTTGTTTGATTCTCATAATGAGCTCGACTCAGTTGAAACCAATGAATTGACGAGGAATAATGTACCATCTCGAGAAACTTTCTATGGACTTGACCAGGATGGGTAATAATTTCAAGCTAGTTCTCTAGTGATGTAAACGTGTCTCGAATCGGTCTAGTTCATTTAAAGTCGATCAATTTAAAAGTACAAACTCTACCCTCTATGTGCAGATTTCTGTCAAAACTTATTAGCACGTGTGAAGGGGGAGTGTTTCTGAAAATATAAAACTCTCAGAGTGTTTCAAACATGTTTTCTATCATAAACACTTTGAAAGACTTTCAAGAAAAATGGTTTTATGAAAACAATAGGACAGACATGGAGTTATAAGGTGACTAAGGATAGGAAATTCGTCCTATGATCCGCCATAGCCGGAGGGATCTACCCAAGGACATCACAAATAGTTAGTATTAGAAATCCTTAGGAATGATTGAAAAAAGGAGTAATGTGAGAAAGGAGAAAGAATGGGTTAAAGAATTAAAAAGAAAAAGTAAAAGAAAGGGTGAAAAGAAATAGCCCTCCATATTCAATCTTAGGGCAGAAACCGAGTTCAACTCATCTACTACTGGTTGTCACTAAGTTGACACCGGTATTGAAGACAAAGACATCATGGACCCGGTGATGCACTTGCACTAAACCTTCTAGCCACTCAATTCCTCTTAAAAGGATTTGTTTCATTCTCACTGGGAACCTACATAATCTATCGACTTTCTCTTAGAGATCGTTGATATTGATAAAGGAGACCTCTCCTAGTCTCTCGTCGGAAAACCAAAAAATGTCTAGATTCATCAAAAGATCTCATAGGAACACATGACATGACATCGCTTGTTGTTCATCAATAAGGACACAAGTGATATATTTTAGAGTCCCACGCAGGTCTCGACAATCGCCGAACATTTATGAGAAGTTTCACTTCTATGATCTTGATGATTGAATGGAAACTCTGCGAGGTCAACATCAAGCAGCCACGACATCAGTCACCGGTAACTCCCGTGGATTATGCTTAGTGTGTCTCAAATGGTCTACGATCGTGGGGTGATGCTTCAGTGTACCTCAGCGACTCATCTGACTTGTAGATGTACTTCGGTATATCGCGTTATCTCACTTGTGAGACTTCAGTTATTAGAGATGTGTTTTCACACTATGCTGTTAACACCCTCAAAATTCAAACTTGTAAGTGCCGGAATCCGCTTATTACTAACCTGTTTTTATGTTTTCTTCTTATGGAAGCTCCGGAGCGGATTGATCGTGCAAATTCTCCACATGCTCATACCAACAACACATGATAGTTCTCATCAAAATCAAAGGCAACACAAAGTTAAAGATGATTCTTCGTTAATGTCAAAGAATCAACAAAGTTTAAAGACTCGAGAACTACATCATTGGTAACCAAAAGTCAAATAGAAGTGTGAGCATGGTGGAGAAAGACGTGGAGACACCAAACCAACGAAGTTGACAACGGCAGACAACCACATTATCTGATCACAAAGCATGAAGGAACAATGAATCAAGACTATTCTATATCTACACACAAAGTTCAAGCTCGAGAAAAGTAAAGACCTAATCAAGTTGAGCATCTTTTGAATGACCACCCCTTAGGAGGAGATTGTTAGCCTTAATAGTTTTTATTAGAAGTGATGGTCATTCACATTTAGGAACTTTGTAACGTGTGTTAGATATCGTGCTAGAATAGTCAACGGGCTCGTGGATTGGACTAAGCTAAATGGGTATTAGTTTAGTTAAGCTTGCCTTATATCCAATCCAACCCATGTCCAAGCCCACGAAAGCCCATGGAAAGCCTTTTAGGGCATCATGTATTCCAACTATATATACCCCTCAAATGGTCATTTGAGGGGTGTGCTTGAGTGTGTGTGTGTGTGTGTTTTCTTTGGAATATACAACTTATTATTTTCATCTTTCTCTCACAACATACACGGTTTTATAAACATCAAGTCACCATCATCTTAATCTTTCCTTCTTTATTTACGCATATGTTTGTGTTTGTGTTGTTCGTGTTCTACGCATAACGTGTTAGGTTTGTGATAAGGTTGATAAAAGTAAGGTCCTACAGGACAGTTATGGATGAGAGGAACCATGATCCAAAAGTCATGTCCCGTGAAAGGGACAACCTATTGCCGCACCTGAACGCTCAACAGCGAAGGCTTTTTGACACCGTTGCCGATGCAGTAGCTAATAATAGGCAGGAACTGATATTTGTATACGGCCACGGGGGAACAGGGAAGACGTATGTATGGAAAAGCATAATTTATGCGCTCAGGGCGCATCGAAGATCGTCCTAGCGGTGGCGTCTTCCGATATCGCTTCACTTTTATTGCCATCAGGCCGTACCGCCCACTCAAGATTCAAGCTTCCGCTCGATCTTACAAACGAATCCATGTGCAACGTCAAAAAGCACACTCAGTTAGTTGATCTTCTTATACAGACCGATATCATCATCTGGGACGAGGCACCCATGAGTGAACGTAGATGCTTCGAGACTCTTGACAGGACTTTGCACGATCTACTGGATGCTCTGTTTGATGTCTTTGGCAAGAAATCGGTTATTCTGGGCGGTGACTTTAGGCAAACTCTTTCGGTAAAGAAAAAGGCTACTAAGGAGCAAATCATATCTTCTTGCATTACGCGATCTTAGCTGTGGAAATATTTCAAGGTCCATACCTTAACAGAAAATATGCGCCTGAACAGACCATCTGTGTTGCCACAACAAAATCAGGATATCAGAATGTTTTCACAGTGGCTGCTTGATGTCGGTAACGGTGTCGTTGGACAACTAGACGAGGAAACAATTGTCGGAAACGAGGTTTTGTTCATAACAAATGCGGATATTGTCCTATGTTTTCTTGCTATCATCTTGTATGATAATAGTATAGCAGTAGCTCCCGTTACATATGTGGTCTTCGTGTTTAGTCTATGTATCTCTTAAATACATATATTGTCTTTCTTTTACTTTAGTCAATACTTGCTTAGGCAGCCATATCTACACAGATTTCCTAGGCTACTCACGACATCCAGGTCGGTAACTTTACATAGGAGGCCACGTAGTTTAGGACATCCATTATAATTCTAACAATATATATACTTCTTAGTTATCTTCCTATTTCATAGATGTATGCGTAGATCTGCACAAAAGGGAAAACATACTTCAATTTTCACCAATCCAATGACGCATGGTTTCACAGACCATGTCCATGTGTTTAGGCGGAGTTTTAGGATGCGTACCAAGGTTTCCGTGACCCGCTGTATCAATTGCTACACACAGCCATTATGTGTCTGTTTGTATGTGATAACAATATGGTTTGAGTATTAAGGTAAACGTATAGCGTGAGGTCTCTTGCCGGCACTCACCAGCCGTTGTTAAGTGCATGTTATCATCTTGAATTTTTATGATTTGCGTGTCGCAACTTTATGTGTTGTTTTATTTCTAACATTGGCTACAACTGATTTTCATTGTCCGTAACTTTGTGTGCAGGAAAATTTCAACCAGCCATGATCTAGCCGGAGCTGCTAAATCCACCGGGAAAAAACCTGCTGCATCTGTAGAAGTAATAGGCGTCAGGAATATCAAGCCGTCAGACATTGGAAAAGTTGTTCGTGTTAAAGTATATCGGAAATGGACTGTGATTTCTGTTCGGGATGCAAAACCAGCGGTCTTAACCTTCATTTTACTTGATCAGATGGTAATATGTATACGCCAACTTTATTAATGCGTGTATAGATTAAAGCCAAATCACTAACAAAGTGCGCTGGCTATTTTCTAGGGAGGAGCAATCCAGGCAAACGTGGAACCTCGGGAGCGTAATCATTTCTAGAATACTCTTGAAATAGGCTTTGCATATACAATCACTGGCTTCGGCTTGCTAGATGCTAAAACATGGATGCCAACTCTTCCAAACAACTTTATACTGATGATTGGAAAATTAAGTGATGTCCAACCATTTTCCGAGGGTCATTTCCCTACCCATCACTTTAACTTTGCGTCGTACGACGAGCTGCCTTTGCGGACTGACCGCAATGATATCATCTTAACAGGTACAAAAAATGCGCGTTAGTAATGCATGACAGTTACATGTTCTGATAACACATTCGTTGCACGCAGACTACATTGGTTGCGTGCTCCATGTAGGCGACCTACGGTAGCCTGGGGTTGGTAACCAGCGGCCTGTGATATGGAGAGACATTGTTCTCCGACACTTGGAGTAATTGATAGCTGCTCATGTTCATGACCAGTATCTTTAGCTAAACAACAACTAACCCATTTACTTTGATACAGGGGAAACACTGTCCGCTTCACTTTTTGGAATGAAAAAGCACACGACTTCGATACTGATGCTTACGAGAAGGAGCCTAAGCCAACTGTCATGGCCGTTAGCTCTTGCTGGGTCTGAACATACGGAGGTAATGCCATTGTAATTCACTATACCTTCTCTTAGTCACCAATAGCTCATTCTGATTGGCATACTGAATTCCACAGGACTGCAACTATTGAGCACTGTTGCGACCTACTACTACCTAAACCCGGCGATTCCGGAAACTGAGTACATACTCAGCATGTAAGCTACCCTTTGTACAATACTTTTGCATTAACAGCTACTGACTGCACACCTTTTAAACTTCCCACACCATGCTTCCACTTTTTCAAGCATGCCAATCCATATGTGATTCCTTCTCAGGTACGGTGACCTCCTTGCGCCACAAAATGTGCCGACCCAACGATATGACGACATCGAGCAGGAAAAGATAAGAAACAGGACAACGATAGATGAGTTGCTCCGTGAAGATCCACGCAACCAAAAAGTCAGACTCTTATCTTATGAAACAAACAAAATACATGGAATACAAGCTAAATTCTTCCATGTCTGTCTTACAGCTATTGCTTCAGGCTTTCTATCGCTGATGAGACTGGAACACTGATACTAACATGTTTTAGCAACGAGGCACATTCGTTGGTGACCGAATACAATAAGGTTGTATCAGAAGAGGGGCACACTGACCCGTATATATTGCCTCTAGTACTGAATGCACTTGAAGGGACAACTCATCTATTTCAGTTGAACTTTGCATCGGAGTCGACCAAGGAAAATCCGGTATACATACTCGACACGGTTATGGAAAGCGGCCAAAACTTGTTGCCACCACCTCAACATGAACAGGCCATCGAGTAGGCATCCATAGAATCTGCGAACGAAGTGCTTTATCTTACTGGTCCCGAAGACGAGACAAAAAAGGGAGGTGAAACTGCTACGTTGGCAGATACCGGTCCAGTGACACCTCCTGCATCCAATATCCTGCCCGTGTCGGTTGGGACTACCACAGAAGCCATTCCTGAAGGCCCACAGCCTACGCTACCTACTACACCTCCTTCTACTGAAGTCTTTGAAGTATCGGCCCCGGTTAACATAGGGACCAGCTCTGAGGTGCAAGAGGCTACCACCAAAAGACAGGACACTAAACCGTCTATTCGTAGGCAACTACTGCAATCCGAACCAATAGACCAGCCTCCTAGAGTCGCCAAAAAGAGCAGGCAAGAATAGCATTGCTGACATCTCAATCACCTCAGTGGCTTAGTCTTAGCGATAATAGTTTTACTGCGAGTAACGATCCTGTATAGATTACCGCAGTCTAGCACTTGGCATAAGAACTCTTTTTATATGTAACGAAAAACAAACGCACTGTCACTGCACAGTGCAGTTCTGATAATATAGGATGAAAATTAATATAAATTTCATGTCCTTATGCTATTTAGATCCGGCTACTATACGCGCCGTGCTATTATGCCACTGAAATCCCGCGCCGCATGTCATGCCCTAAAACTTATATGTAATCTTTACAAGCGGACACTATTTAACCATTGTATGAGCACATACACAAGCACACCAACGGTGACACTCTTCAAACCCCAAACATTCAACTACAAAACACTTGCATTTGTCAGAACACATATCCACATACGAAGCGGTCGCGTGTCCTGGCCATTGTATAAATACAGCCTAAATACAAACATATTAATCCCTACCCGTAACGCATACACCTCTTTTATAAAAACACAAACAAAAACCATATAATTTAGCAAATGCTCTATATACAATCGCTCGCGAATACTGATCCGTTACTTGATATAAAAACAAGTAGTGCAGTTAAAGAATGGGTCAACCCCCAAACAATAAGTGATACAAAATATGACAGTAGCGGTTTCATCATATTTTGCACTCACACGTGCACACGGAAACATATCAGACCACAATCATAGGAACAATCAACAAACGCGCCAAACATTCATCCATAGATAAAAACCACTACTTATATTAACATAATACGGCTCGCTTACAGCATACTGCCATTCGACATACATAAACGTGAGATCCGACAACCTACGATAACAAACTAGACAAACACATACTTTATTCTTGAAACACAACTAATACAGACACCTACATAAACATTCCTAGCCTTTTCCAGACCCAAAAGCACGACACCCCATCCAGACCTAATCACTTGAATCACCACTGAAATCCATCACGGTTATGTGCCTCTGTTTCTCCTCCATACCTTCTATCGCTTCTGCCAACACATCCACCAGATTCGCCAACCTCTCGCGCTCTCTCTCAAGGGTTTCATTGATGCAATCAATGATTTCAGTAGCAAGATCATGAAATAGGCCATAGGACCTGAGCTCTTGAACGTACTCTTCTTCTTTTTCAATCTTTCGGCGCACTTAAGTTATGCTTTAATGTATTTATGGAGGAGTTAGGACTATTCAAACAAGAACAATGTGTGTTGTGATTGTAATATGGATACTCCTAGATAAATAAGGCACTTGAGAGCTATATTTTTCTAGATGTTTTTCGATATCTTAGAAAGGTAAAGGTTCTTTAGGTTCTTAAGGGAATGGGCTAATCTAGGTGCTAGTGTTTAAGGCTTGATGTTTTTGCATCAGTTTTTTCACGTTGAATTTTTAGCTACTTGCCTCTTTTTTAATGAAAATTTATCCATCATGCGAAAAAATGCAACGCTTACTAAAAACTTAAGCAAAAGCATATACAATTATTATACACTTTCGCGTAAAATTCCAAGTTTGAGCAACCAAGTCCGGCAATTTATGCTTAGGATCATTCATGCATTCAAGTGGGTCACTTAGCCATGTTCCAAAGTTTAGAGTACAAGATTCATGGTCTAGGTCGTCGATGATCTTTTCAGATGGTTGACATGCTTTATTGATTCAAATCTAAGCTAGGTAACCAGAAAGAGTTGTCCTAATAAAGCTTATTCTAAACCCTTTTATATTCAACTTAATGCTTTTGACGTGTTGATCATGTTTACGTTTTCTAGCCAACTTGATAATTATTGCTTCGGATATACCATTGGTCTCTCCTTGACCATATTGTTGAAATTGTTACAGCACTTTCCCATATGTAGTCTATTTAAAGTCTTGTGTGTTATTGCATGCTATATATGTTAAAATCAAGGTTAAGATTTATTAGTTAGAAAATTTGGTGTTGTAAACTGATTTTACATTGTTTCGTAGCTGTTTAGCGTCATTGTTTCTTTAACATCTGAGATTTTTGTGTATTATTGCAAAATTGTGTATCTTAAAATCATGTTTGCGGTTTATAAGTAAGAAGGCAAACTAGATGTTACTTGTTAATTGTCGTTCAACAAATATTTATGCATTAATGCTAGAGGTTATTTGTTAGCTTTAATAGAGTTAGCTAGAAGGATGATAAATACTTATAACCATATAAGCCGTATTAGAGAGAGTTAAGATCAATATAGACTCAAAATTATCTAAAGACTTAATAAAACAATGCTAGCCATTCATTTTTGCACTAAAATAAAAAAAACTCACATTCCACCTCTTTTTAAAAACAAAATATCTTATGAAACCAGAATCGTCAGTGAAAAAAAACACCATCACGACAAGTATTTTTTTATGTTTCAGTAGATGGGTACTTCGATATACATTCGAAGAATTTTTTTTCGTTTTTTTCTTTAAGTTATGTCTGGAAAAATCATATATGAGACATGTGAGTTGTGATACAAATCACATGTGATTTTTTCAGACGTAACTAAAATTAAAAAAGAAGTTCGTCGAAAGTATATAAACGCGCTCATTTATAGAAAGATTATTTAATTCTCGTCCCGATTGTATGATTCGTTTTGTGTAATGATTAACGATTTGTGAGATATTTAATTTTTTAATAAAGAAATGAAAATGTGTTTTTTTAATTTGATGAAAAATATATGACTAAGATTGATTCATTGAGTCTTTAATAAATTTTGGGTCTACATTGAACTTTCCTCATATTAGAGATATGTCGACTTGAATTAAATGCATCCACAATCTTTTAGAAGCATATTAATCAAATTTTAGCTAAAAATTATATGCATATACGTATGTTATATTAGATTAACTTCATCAAGTTAGACGAATCTTAGGTATTTTTGTTCTCTACCTGCCAAATTTGTTGCTATTACTACTTTGCATTGTTTACACGTCAAAATAACTTGGAAAACTAATTGGGATGAATCTAAATGAATAAAGATGCATCTCAAATGCGTGGTTATAATTATTTTTCATTATTCTTATTTTAAGTTTTATTCTCAATAGATCGCTAACCAGCTTTAATATACTTATTTTGGGTTTCTGAAATAATCCCATATATATCTTACAATACTCTAATAATAACTAATAAGTGTTTACTTTTAAAATGCGCACAATTCTAGAAAATTAAACTAATTTGAAACACTTCACAAACCAAATCTCATCTACACCTACTAAATTTTATTTTGATTGGTTGATTATAAATTATTATTTGTGATATTTCAAAATAGCAATGCGGACGCTTACATTAAAATAGAGGAGTACTATAAAGCATTTGTGGTGTGTTTTTTATAGTAATTATTTTATAAGATTAAGTTACACACTTTGGGGTGTTTGTTTAAGTTTATATGTAGGCTTATGAGCTTATGTGATTTAAACATATAACATCGCCTCATATTTGTGCTTATTTTGAGATTGTTTGACTTATATATGATTGTTGTATCACAACAATGTTATGTAAGCCCATAGGTGCCAAAATAAGCCACAAGATTGAGGCTTATGTTATATAAGCGAAAATATAAAATAAGCTCATAAGCCACATATAAGCTTCAACAAACACACTCGTCTTGATTATGACATGATATTAATATTGTTGAAAAACACTTTATTTTAACAATCGTCTTAATATTGATAAAGTATTCAATTTTATAAGTATCAAATTAATCGTGGGTAAAATTCATAATCGTGGTCATTAAATTACTCATAAGTTCACTATCTAACTAATGAGTCGAATTCATAATTATTCTCATTGAATTACTCAAAGGTTAGAAAATAAAGGTATTTAAGAACTCCTCAAATTTATAAATTTGTACTCCTACGTTAACTTAATTATAAAGCCTCATATTGTCATTTACAAAGGAATTTGTTATATACGACATAATTGTCAGAATCCCGATTCTGATTTTAGGATCTTACGATTTTACAATACTACAAAGCAAAAACGATATAGATCATACATAGAATCTTTGCAAGCTTAAAATCTTATAGGATCCCGATCTTGACCATACGATCTTAAGATATAATCCGATCCGATTTTACTTTTCTCATACTACAAACTAAAAAACTACAAATTTATGGCTTAATTTTTTGTAGAATTTAAAAAACAACATGTTAATCTTTTTAAACATTTCATAATAATAATTTAGGATAACATTTTATGAAACATTCATAGTTTTTGTGTTCATAATGTATAATAATTTGTGAATTTATATAATATTACAAATGTTATTAAGAAATAACACTAGAGTAGGATCTTAATATCCTGATCCGATCTTACGATCACGATCTTGCAAAAACGAAAACGATCCTAAGTATGATCCCGATCTTGGCGTTAATATATGATGCCCACTTGACAATAGTTAAGATAAAAATAAAAATAATTTGGACTCTAATAAATTAAAAATCACATATAGTTAAAGTAATTTGTATATTTATTTATTCTTCATTAAATAAATAAATACTTTAGGTATATAAAAATTTGTTATCTAATGTCACATAACCAATGCCCAATGAACATTGTAGCAAATCCCTTTAAAAAAAATGAAGCCTATCCCTTTCTCTCAAAATATGTGAAAATCACATTTTCCTCCTCTCTTACATATAGAATTCTCTCAATCTCTTACACCATCATCGAAAAACACCATTCGTCATTACCAAATCCTGAGAAAATCGAAACCGTTATAAATTATATATGTTCTTGTTGTTTTGTGCATGTACTATGGTGGTTAGTAATAAAATATTGGTTCTAACTTGTATCAATCTTTGTTAAAAGAAACTAACAATTAAAAAATATATATATCGTAGAATAAGAATTAAAAAAAGCTCGTGGCAAACTAGTTCTTACCCATTATAATTTAGGGTCAATGACATCTAATATCAATGAATTTGCTCAAGTATTTAAAAAAAGCTCGTGGCAAAATACACAATACTATAAAATTTTGTTTGTTTTGTGTTGATATCAACAAAAACCCGTTTTTTACTTTTAAAATTCACGTCAACGACAAATGTACATGCCGCGTCATAAATTTGTACCATTATAATCCATGTCAGATTTGGTTCATTTCTGATAAGTGAATATCGGAAAAAGTTTGATGAGTATATTAAAACATTTGACAAAGTTTGATGGGTATAATGAAACAACTTCACGTAATTAACTTAAAAGATAAATAAATAAATCTCGTATGCAATTTTAACCGGAGTAGTCGGTTGTCGGTCATCCACGTAAATAAAAGTATGATATCGAGCTAAAATTTGAAAGTTTGATGGATATTATGATTTTTAATTGTATTTATAATCGATATGTGAATACTTGAAAAACTGTGTTTCTGTTAAATGCCATTAACCCAATAATTTACGACTTGGTTATCTATTAGGTGCAACCGTGGAAGGATCGAATAAGTATATAAGACGCAAGAAAATTTCCCATGAATCCATGATCAAAAAATGTATATAAATATGCTTAAAGCCCTTTCCAAAACTACAGTCAGAAAATATACAAACAGTCAAAAATGCATTTGATTCTATTGTTGATTATTTTCGTTCTAGCCTTCACATCTAATGAATATGAAGCTACAGCTGCTTCATATGTGCCACCATACACTTCCATTGTAGTCCCAATTACCAAGCACACCGATGCTTCGAAGCCTCTCTATAGTGTTCAAATCATGACACAATGGTTGAGCGAGTACGAGGGATACATGTATACAAACTTCCTAATAGACATCGATGCTCCTTCATATGGCACGACTGTATTGTCATAGAAACCACAAATCAAGGCCGTTGCCCATAAACACAGTTTGCACCTATCCTGTCTCATGCGGCGAATATTCGTGTATAGATATGCGAACAACATACTCTTATGACGATCCTTCTTGCTCTCCAGTCACTAACACTACCTTACCTGGTGTGATATGTGGGTGCCGGTCAATGTGGTCAACCCGTTACTGGAGCGTGTGGCCAAGGCTTGCTAAGCTTTGAAGAATTATATGTGTATGTAAGTGGTGGTAGGAACCCTTGGCATGGTACATATGGTTTTTACCCTCAGGGTGCTGCATGTGTTCCATCTTCTTCATTGGCCTCATTCCCTGCAAATGTTTCTGGTGTTATGGCATTTTCTACCTCACCTTATGCAGCCCCGTCTCTCTTGTATCAACCGCTTGAAAAATCTTTAGCTATATGTTTGCCTAGCAACTCGTCTGCCCAAGGAGTTCTATTCGTCGGTAATGGTCCTTATTACCTTCTCCCTCACACAGGTGTCGACCTAAGTAGTTATCTTGTTTATACTCCATTACTAAATCATCCAGATTCTTTCGGATATTATATTGGTGTTGATTCCATTGTAATTAAAAAGAGATCCATTGGCATTCCCGCCAATACCACTACCAAGCTTAGTACAATTGACCCTTATACCATTCTTAGATCAGACATTTATAATAGTGTGGTTCGGAGATTTTCAATGGTTACGAAACGAATCCCTCCTGCAAAACCAGTGGCACCATTTGGTCTCTGTTTCAGCACCTCTGCCAAGAGCACCAACAGTACCAAGGTTGGCATAACTGTTCCTAACATTGATTTAAGTCTACAGGATGGGAAGAAATGGACAATATCCACAACGAACTCCATTAAGCAAATAACAAAAGATGTGGCGTGTCTAGCATTTGTTGACGGTGGTGCAACAAGTGAACCTGCAGTCGTGATTGGGACATTTCAGTTTGAGGATAACTTTCTAGTGTTTGATTTAAAAAATTCGACTTTTGGATTTAGTTCTTCGTTGTTAAGTAAGAAGACTTCTTGCTCAAACTTCAACTTTACGCTTACGAATGTCCCTTGAAGCTACTTATAGAAGGCATATTTAAGTTGAAATGGATGCAAATCCATCAACAAGTTTCTTTCCGAAATATATAATTTCTTTTGTTAATTCACCAATGTTGTCAAATTCGTATCTCTAATACATGAGGTATCTTAAATCAAGAATAAAGAACCTGTTGACGGAATTCTTCAATGATTTTATCCTCTTTAAGTTTTTTTTATTTGTTATTTAGATTTATAATGGGTTAAGTAATGCATTTAGCTATGCAAATTTGAAGTGTTGAAAGTTGGTCCTTTATTTGGATGTGATTAGAAGTTTCTAATTTTGTTTTTTCTAACTATTATTTCCTATCTTTTGGCCGACTAATCCATTCAGTTTAAGCCCGCCGCCTCAAAAAATTTAATCGAGTAAAGTCCTCCCTTTTGAGAGGTTGGCGTAGCCACCTCATGTTTGTTTGCACTAAGCACGGTTTGAACTTATTTCCTCCCACACTTTCATGATGAAAGTTCCAAGGCCCTGTTGGAAAATTTAGTGCACTTGTGGGATAAGTTCACACCTT
Organism: Chrysanthemum lavandulifolium; assembly: GCA_022545495.1. Taxonomy (NCBI): domain Eukaryota; kingdom Viridiplantae; phylum Streptophyta; class Magnoliopsida; order Asterales; family Asteraceae; genus Chrysanthemum; species Chrysanthemum lavandulifolium. The sequence continues at coordinate 40,156,080 of CM040238.1, read as the reverse complement.
GTAATGGGTTAGGAGGTACGGAGTGTACACCCATAAGGTCCATGAACATCCCGACTCTAATAGTGGTTTGTATTGGTAGTGCTTGGTGAAATCTTGTTGTGGTTACCACCGATTATTAGTGTTTCCACCGGCGGTACTTCCTTTGGATCGATGTTTCCAGCGAAGTGGTGTTTCCACTGAAGTCTTGTCTCATTGAGTAGTGTTTACCTTGAAGCGGTGGTGCTTCCACTGAGCGGTGTAACCATTGATAGCACTATGAAAGTCGCTGGTTGTATGAAAGTCTTGCTAGTGTTAAGGTCTTGCTTATAACGGCTTTGACCTATTCAAGTGGCGGTTATAAGCGCATTATGACCATGATTAATTGGTTATGTAACCACTAACGACTATAATGGGGATAATTATGAGGCTATTAATGGGCGATTAATACTCATATTCTATTGACTAGCCAAGAGTATTTCCTATAAATAGGAGATCATTTTATGCATGGATGGATGATACGCTTGAAATCAAGCAGACGAAAACATAAACACTTATTAGCAAAGGGTTATAGAATTGTGCCTAATTCTCTAGCGCATTTGGTCTTATCCCAAGTAGATATTCGTGATACCCAGGCATTAGGGTCGAATAGTTTACTTTGGAAAGTGATCACACGATTCCAAGTGATATCCGGTAACCACCTAGTGGTATCTGTTACTGCTGACCTTGTTGTTTGTTTCTGCTGAACAGTTGTTGATTATCTTTACCCTGCTGCTGGGCAACTGACGCCAACAATCAAAGTAAACTATTTGTGATAATCAATGGCTGCTGCTGCAATGAAACACATGGCTTCAAACTTTGCCAAGCTTGATAAGTTTGAAGGGGTGGACTTTAGGAGGTGGCAGAAGAAGATGCACTTCTTGCTATCAAGCATGAGTGTGGTTTATGTGCTGACTACTCCAATTCCTGATGATGGGGATGATGCTACGGTTGAGCAGATCAGAAGGAGGAGCAAGTGGGAGAATGATGACTACATATCACGAGGTCTTATTCTAAATGGTATGTCGATTCTTTGTTTGATATTTATCGAACTTTGAATCTTCAAAAAGCGTGGGATTCCTTGGATGCCAAATATATGGTGAGGATGCATCAAGTAAGAAGTTCCTTGTTAGTAATTTCACAAATTACAAAATGGTGATTCAAGACCGGTTATGGAACAATACAATGAACTTCTTGGAATACTTGGAAGGTTTACACAACACAATATGCACATGGATGAGGCTATTTAGGTCTCTTGTGTTATTGACAAACTTCCTCCTTCTTGGAAACATTTCAAGCATACCTTGAAACATAAGAAGGAGGAGTTAACTCTAGTTGAGTTAGGCAATCATCTGCGCATTGAGGAATCTCTCAAGGTGTAGGATAATGACAAGCCAAAGAGTGGCAATCTTTCTTGGACCATCTGTTGTCAATATGGTGGAGCATAACAACTCCACCGGTACAATGACAACAAAGGCAAGCATAAGTATCATGACAACACAGGGCATGTCCTAACAAGAAGGCAACACCTACTTGTTGGAAATGTGGCAAGGCGGTCACATTAAAGGGATTGCAAGGGTGTTAAATTGGTGGTAAAGCCAATGGATCGAGCACTAATGGTTTAGGGGTGGTGGTTCACCAACTCATTTGAAAGGTCGAATATATTTAATAAGTCTTTTCGGTTTATTATGTTACATATGTATCTCGAATCTTTTATGTGCGGGATGATGATGTTGCGTGGTGGGTTGACTACAGTGCAACAGTTCATGTGTGTAAAGATAGAAGTGGTTCAAGACTTATGAGTCACCGAATGATGGTTCTATTCTTCACATGGGAAATGAGTCAACAACCTTGGTGCATGGTCGTGGTTGTGTAGATCTTAGGTTTAGTTCGGAAAGATTGTAACTTTGTTTAATGTTATTCATGTTCACGATATAAGGAAGAACTTGGTTTCAAGTAGTGTTTTGAATAATCATGGATATAAACAAGTTATTGAATCTGATAAATTTGTTCTTTCTAAATGTGGTGTTTTTATTGGTTTTGGTTATCTATGTAATCAAATGTTCAGGCTTAATATTTCTACTAACAATGTTAATTCAGCTTTTGTGACAACCACTGACACTGATTCTAGCCTATGGCATGCAAGACTTAGCCATGTTCACTATAAAAGGATGCAAGATATGTCTAGGGATGGTTTAATCCCTGCTTTTGACATGGACACTGAAAAGTGTAAAACTTGCATGTTGACCAAGATAACCAAGAAACCCTTTCGGGGTGTTAGTCGTGAGACTAAGATCTTGGAGCTTATTCACGATGACTGTGTGATTTGCATCCCACTCCTTCTTTGGGAAATAAGAAGTACTTTGTGACATTTATTGATGATCGTCTAGATTTTGTTATGTCTATCATACATACCAAGGATGAAGCATTAGATAAATTCAAGGTGTTTAAAGCGAAGTTGAATTACAAGGTCTTTGATCAAAAGATTAAGGGCGATATGGGAGGTGAGTACATGGATACTCGGTACTTTCGATCTGTTGGAATAATCCATGAAACATCGCCCTTATACTCCTCGGCAAAATGGTATTTACGAAAGGAAAAGCAGTCTTGAAGGAGATGGTTAATTCCATGTTGTCCTATTCGGGATTGAGTCAAGGGTTACGGGGTGAAGCTATGTTAACGACTTGCTATTTGCTAAATAGGGTTCCCAACAAAGGAACAAAGTTACCCCTTATGAACTCGGACTAAAAAAAACCCAACTGAATTATCTCGGGGTTTGGGGTTGTAGAAATTGTAAGACTCCACGATCCAAAGCAAAAGACTTTGGGTGAAAGAGGCATTGATTTGCATCTTTGTTGGATATCTTGAGCATTCCAAGGCTTTTAGGTTCTATGTTATTGAACCTAATGAATATATTTCAATTAACTCCATTATTGAATCAAGGATGCAAACTTTGATGAGAATAGATTCTCATCGATCCCTAGACCAAGTCGAGGATTCTAATGGAACTCATGACCTTTGGTGTATCGAGGTCCCCGATGATGAACCATCGGTGGTCCCGATGAGGTTGTGGTACAACAACACGAACTCGTGCTCGGGAAGAGCAAAAGGTTAGGACTCAAAGTCATTTGGACTGAGTTTCAACTATACTTAGTTGAAGGAACAAGGGATGAGGTGTCGGACCAATACTCTTATTGCTTCATTGTTGAGGATGACCCCAAAACATTTGAAGAAGCAATGAAGTCCCGGGATATTGCTTTACGGAAAGAAGCAATTAATGATGAGATGGATTCCATCATGGGCAACAACACTTGGGTGTTGGTTGATCTACCTCACAGTTGCAAACCTCGGGTTGCAAATGGATTTCAAAGGAAAATGAAGGTAGATGGAACTATTGAAAAGTTCAAGGCTAGACTAGTCATTCGGGGCTTTAAACAAAAGTCGGGAATAGACTATTTTGATACTTATGCCCCATGGCTCGTGTCGATACCATAAGGCTGGCGATTGCTATGGCATCTATTCACAATCTGGTTATTCATCGGATGGATGTAGCCTTTCTTGAATGGTGAATTAGAAGAGGAGGTTTATATGAACCAACCTCGTGGCTTCATCATGCACGGCAATGAAAACAAGGTGTGTAAACTGATTAACTCTCTTTATGGATTGAAGCGGGCACCTAAGCAATGGCATCAAAATTTGATGAAGTGGTTTTGTCTAGTGGTTATGTTCTTAACGGTGAAAAATGTATATAGCAAATTTGATGAATCGGTAAAGGAGTCATCATTTGTCTATATGTTGATGACATGTTGATCTTTTGTGACCAAAATCAAGTTGACACGACAAAGGAATTTTTGTCATCAAGGTTCTCCATGAAGGACATGGGGAGGTGATATTATCCTTGGTATAAGGATTAAACATGAAAGTAAAAGAATTTCTATCTCTCGGTCTCATTATATTGAGAAAGTGCTGAGGAAATTCAATTATTTTGATTGTACTCGGTGAGTACACCTATGGATACTTGTGAGGCGATGCCTAATCATGGCAAGGCGTATCTCAACTTGAGTATTCTAGGGTAATTGGGCACTGATGTATGCCATGACTTGTACAAGGCACGATATTGGTTTTGCGGTGGGAAAATTGAGCGGTATACTAGCAATCCTAGTGCTCATCATCGGCGAGCGATTCGGAGAATCTGAAGTATTTGAAGAACTATAGATTATAGTCTCTCATATCACGGTTACCCATCGGTGTTGGAAGGTTACAACGATGCAAGTTGGATCGATAACAACGAAGACAATTAGTCTACCGGTGGATGGGTATTCTACTTGGTGGAGGTGCAATTTCTTGGGCATCCAAGAAACAAACTTGCATCACCAGTTCAACAATGGAATATGAATTTGTGGCTCTAGCATTGCTTTGGTAAAGAAGCTAAATGGTTGAAAACTTGTTTCTTGAGATTCCATTGTGGTCTAAACCTATAGCACCTATTTCATCCGATTGTGATAGTGCAACTACATTGGCTAAGGCTTATAGCCATATGTACAATGGTAAGTCTAGACAACATGTGTCGGGCATAGCATGATTCGTGAGCTTATCATGAATGAGGTGGTATCTATAGAGTTTGTGAGATCTCAATGAACTTAGGCGATCACTTGAGCAGATGGTGCGGCTAGAGACTTGGTTATAAAGTCGCTAAAGGGATGGGTTTAAGTCCAACTTAGTCATTGAATGCTAGGACACTGACTCCTCACGAGGAAACTTAGGAGCCGAGTTCAATGTGGAAAGTCGAACATTCGGTGGTGGAGCACATGTTTTATTTACATCCCAAGGTTGTGCTCGGAACTTCTTTGAAAGGGGATGAAGTTTTACTTCTTAATGGTTAATTTCTTTGAAAAAGTGCTTGGCGGGATCATGACTAAAGAGGAACCACCTATGTAAATGTTGAAGTTTTTCCGCTTGAAGCTTTGGACTTTAGCTTCTACAACATTTATGAATTTGGATATGGACACATGGTTTGTATAGTGTCGGGAGTCGATAAGTGTTTCAAAACTTTGTGTAGTTATCTTGGTATTCAAATGGGTTGAAGGGTTCAATTCTTAGAACACCACGATTCTCGAATATTTGAGCGTGTAATTACTAATATGGAAATTCAATCCTCGGGACATTTTCATTTATGCACATGTTTTGTCGATGTTTGTTTTTCATGCAAAGGAAGTGAACTAAATTTGGGGAGGATTGTTGGAAAATTTAGTGCACTTGTGGGATAAGTTCACACCTTGTAATGGGTTAGGAGGTGCAGGTGTACACGCATAAGGTCCATGAACATCCGACTCTAATAGTGGTTTGTATTGGTAGTGCTTGGTGAAATCTTGTTGTGGTTACCACCCGATTATTAGTGTTTCCAGGCGGTACTTCCCTTTGGATCGATGTTTCCACCGAGTGGTGTCTCATTGAAGTTGTGTTTACACTGAAGCGGTGGTGCTTCCACTAAAGCGGTGTAACCTTGATAGCACTATGAAATCTTGCTAGTTGTATGAAAATCTTGCTAGTGTTAAGGTCTTGCTTATAACGGCTTTGACCTATTCAAGTAGCGAGTTATAAGCGAATTATGACCATGATTAATTGGTCATGTAACCACTAACGGCTATAATGGGGATAATTATGAGGCTATTAATGGGCCGATTAATACTCATAATTCTATTGACTAGCCAAGAGTATTTCCTATAAATAGGAGATATGTTTTATGCATGGATGGACGAGAGAATCGCTTGACATCAAGCAGATGAAAACATAAACACTTATTAGCAAAAGGGTTATAAATTGTGCCTAATTCTCTAGCGCATTTGGTCTTATCCCAGTAGATATTCGTGATACCCGGGCATTAGGGTCGAATAGTTTACTTTGGAAAGTGATCACGATTCAAGTGATATCCGGTAACCACTAGTGGTATCTTATTCTTCTTGACCTTGTTGTTTGTTCTATTGAGCAGTTGTTGATTATCTTTACCCTGTTGCTTGGCAACTTACTCCAACAGGCCCCTTTACCAACTTGGTAGCCTTAGCTGAGGAGTGTGTTAATTTTTGCTTAGCTTAGCTATTGGTTTTCTTTTGATTGCTTCATTAGGTGTAGGCATGGTTTTGTTTTCAAGGTGCTTCCAAGCTTTGTTTGATGTTTTTGTTTTAAATAGTTGGCTCATCATCTACTCGGATTTTAGTTTCTTCAGTACTAAGCATTTGTTTACCATCCCTAAAAGAAATATTCAAAACTCCAGAAATAGGATATGTTCATACAACAGACTGGAAAAGAACAAAGTACGGTCCTTGTACCGCTCTTTTTAAGCCTTGTCCAAAGTTCAAAATCCATGGCCGGTCAAGCTATAGACTATGGGATTACAAGCAACACTAGTATTGTGGATCCAATCTAACAAAGACCATTGAGCGTTCCAATGAAACCTATTTATAATCCAAAAAAAACATGTCAACCATATCACAAAAAGAAAAATGAATAACAATTATGAAATCTCAAGATATCCATAGTATCGATTGCACAACACCATCCACTTATTGAAACACATGAATACATTTAGTGTGAACAAATTTCACACATCAAACATTTCGGCCACTCGTTCAACAATAAGCGACTTTGCAACATATATATTTGGTCATCAACTGCATATATTTTAAATTCGTAATAGTAATTATTAAGCATACCTCCTAAATTAGCAAGTCATGACTTAGGCAACCACAATTAACGTGCCATAAATCCCAACTCCATCTACGATAAAGAATTATGAATATTACTAAATGGTTGAGAACTCGAAAACAACATTACATCTCTTAACAAATATTGAGAAAATCATATTTAAAATGTGCTGATTTTGAGCACGTATAGTATGGAGTATAGGTGGTCAATAAAGGAATCATATTAAACAATTACAAGTTTGAGGGAAAGCGTAGAATCATTCTTACACGGTCTACTTTATAGATATGGAGATTTACTTTGAGTAAATTTTACATATATATGTTTGCATATTTCTTTGACTTGATGCATGTGGGGCTAAATATCTACTAAGAGAACGTATCATCAAAGTATATCAGCAAAAAAAGTAGAAACTTAGTTTGCTAAAAATTTAAGTCATAGTATATATAATATACAGTATCTCGTACATGTTCCATCGTACTTTGATAAACTTCGGCGATTCGTGCGTAGATTCATGTATTCAAGTTGCTCACATAGTCACATTAAAGAGCTTAGATTGTAAGACTGTGACATGGTCAAGGTCGATTTGACATATTCAGATAGTTGACATGCTTAATTGATTCAAGGCTAAGATAACCACAGACAGAGTTGTCCTAATAAAGTTTAATAGCGAAAATTGAAAGATGTCGTGATTGATTGCCTGACAAAGTCCCAAACGAGACATACAAATACACACTAAACCCTAGAAGGACATGGGCTTGAGCCCGAACCTAGGGAATAGGGCCTAATACAAATACATATACATACAGTATTACATAATACTAACACACCCTCGCAGTTTGAGCGAGAGGACACCGAACACTCAAGCTGTCATGAAATTCTTCAAATAAAGTGAAGGCAATCCTTTAGTGAAGATATCCATAACCGATAGCGAGAAGGCACATGAAGAACTCGACTTGACAGTAGCCACCAAGTCCCGAACAAAATGAATGTCAATCTCGATATGCTTAGTCTGTTGATGTTGAACCGGTTTGAGGACATGTAGATAGCACTAACATTATCGCGGTATACAAGTGTTGCGGAAGATCTTTGGAGTATCGAGACTCGAAGAAGATTCCAACCAACACGTTTGACAAATGCATTGGCAACCCGCGATATTACGCCTCGGCACTAGAGCGAGGCAGTGTCGGTTGGCGCTTAGAGGACCATGAGACAAATTGTTTCCAAGAAATACACAATAGCAGTGGACCGCCGAGTGGTTGGGCAACCAACCAATCGACATCGAATAAGCAACCAATGAGGTAGTCTAAGATGAATACAAGCTGTAACCCATAATCCAAGTACCCGGATGTAGCGCAAAATCCGTTTGAGAGCGAGAAATGAGGCTCGCGGATCATGCATATGAAGACACACTGCATGACGACATAAGATATATCGAGGCGAGTGAATGTGAAGTCTTGAAGTGACTGCAAGACTCGATATAATGTGGAATCGGATACCAAAATACCATTATCTCCCGGTTTAGACTCGGTGTCAACGGTCCATTGGAATTACAATCGACCATGTGAGCACGCTCGAGGATCTCGTAGCATACTTGCTACGCCACAAAACTTACGGAAGAGTCACGTGTATGATATGCCCAAAAAATAATTTAGTGAACCCAAATTTGTCATAGAGAACTCCTTATGTAGAGATGCAATAATACGTTGTAGTAATCCATCAGAAGAAGCAGTGAGTACAATATCATCAACATATAATAAAAGATAAGCAGTTTCAGTCCTTTGATGATAGATAAACAAGGAGGAGTCACAACGACTGTGTGTAAAGCCAATCCCAAGAATATATGTAGCAAAACGCTGAAACCAAGCCCGAGGAGCTTGTTTCAACCCATACAGAGATCTGCGTAACAAAATACATAATCTGGATACTCAGTATCACGAAACCCAGGGGGCTGGTGCATGTAAACAGTCTCAGATAAATCCTCATGTAAAAAAGCATTCTTAACATCAAGCTGGTGAACCGGCTAATGTCAAGAAGCAGCCAAACTGAGAACTGTGCGTATAGTGCCAGGTTTGACAACCGGGCTAAAGGTCTCATCAACATCAACCCCCTCTATCTAAGTGCTGCCATTTGCGACGAGGAGAGCCTTGTAGCGACTGAGAGTACCATCCGCCAAGTACTTGTGACGAAATAGCCACATACAGTGAAAAATATTGGTGTCCATAAGACGGGGTACGAGAATCCAAGTGTTGTTTCTAATAAGAGCATTAAATTCACCATACATATATTTAACCAATTTGGATCGTGAAAAGCAGCGTTATAGGATCGGGGTAAAAGGAAAACTAAGGACACATGACAAGCGTAACGAGGATTGGGACGGGTAGTCCCGAAACGGGAACGTGTGACCATGGGATGAACCGATGTCGTGGTCGGGTTAGGGTCAGCAATAGGGGGTTTGGGAAACGGAAACGGGGGTCGTAGGTTGTGTAGAAGGGGTGGTTATTTGTGGGGAGGGAAGTATGTCTGGGAATGGTACAGTGGGAGAAGGTGGAGAGTCAAGAACGGGTGAAATAGGAGAAGTAGGTGGGGGTGGTGGTTCAGGAACAGATGGTTGTGTGGATGGAGTTGGTGTTGGGGTGAGTTTTATGATGTTGGAGATGCTGTTAGGTGAATCATCCAAAAAGTCGTAGGATGGTTTTACAATGGGTGTGGTGGTACCAAAGGGAAAAGCAGACTCATCAATGGTGACATGGCCTGATATAATGATTTTGTTAGTGTTTAGGTCTAAGCAACGGTAGCCACGATGATTGGTGGCATGTCCCAGAAAGATGGATGGTGTGGCTCGTGGCCCGAGTTTGTGATTGGCGTCTATGTGAGGGTAACAAAGACACCCAAAAACACGTAAAATACGGTAGTCAGGTGGGATGCCAAACATGCGTGTAAAGGGAATTTTATTATCAATGGCACGAGAGGGTAGGATATTTAAGAGGTGAATAGCCATGTTGAGAGCTTCGACCCAGTAGTTTGGGGGTAGGTGGGCTTGAAAAAGCAAGGTGCGGATAAGGTTGTTAATGGGCGAATCATCCGTTCAGATTTACCATTGTGTTGGGAGGTGCGGGGACAGGAGAAACGAAATTGTATCCCATTGTTGTTAAATAATTTATGAAAGGCATGGTTATCAAATTCACCACCATGGTCACACTGGAATGACTTGATTTCACGGTTAAATTGAGTTTTGACAAATGTGCGAAACAATGTAAATTTGGACAAAACATCAGATTTGTTAACCAACGGATAAACCCATACAAACTGAGAATAATGATCCTGAAAAATGTAAATTTGGACTAAACATCAGATGATTAACTATGTGTTTATTGAGTGTATGTTATTTAACCAACTTGATGATTAACTATTCGATGGATGAAAGGACGATTCTTGCTTCGGATATACCATTGCTCTCTCCTTGACCAAAGTGTGAATATATATAAATCTCCTTAATGTCCTTGGTAAAATTACATTCATACAAACATTCAAAAATGATTTTGCTTCTACAGTTAATCGTTGTCCTTCTAGCCTTCATCTCTAATGAACATGAAGTTATGTCTGCATATGTGCCACCATACACTTCCATAGTTGTTCCAGTTAACAAACATATCGATGCTTCGAAGCCTCTCTATAGTGTTCAAATCATGACATCTTATGTAAACATGCAATACTTGCATGCAAACTTTCTTATTGATATCGATGCTCCCTTCATATGGCACGACTGCATTGTCCAATGGAACATATATCCTGGCAGTTGCCCGGCTAACTCACTTTGCACCTCTCCTGTCTCTTGCGAAGAATATCAGTGTACAGATGTACGAACTATGTATTCTTATGAGAATCCATCCTGCCCTCCAGAAACCAATAGTTCCACCTTACCTGGGTGGGGATATTGTACGTGCCCGGTCAATGTAGTCAATCCCGTTACCGGGATGTGTGGTCAAGCCCTGCTAAACTATGATGACTTGACGGTGAATACAAGTGATGGTAAGAATATCCAAGATGGTTCATATGGTTTTTACCCTAACGCTGCGTGTGTTTCTTCTTCTACATTGGAATCATTCCCTGTGAATGTTTCTGGTGTTATGGCATTTTCCACCTCGCCTTATGCAGCCCCTGCTCTCTTATATCAACCGCTTAAAAAAGCATTAGCTCTATGTTTGCCTAGCAACTCGTCTGCCCAAGGGGTTCTATTCTTTGGAACTGGTCCTTATTTCCTTCTCCCTCAAATAGATGTCGACCTAAGGAGTTATCTTTCTTATACTCCGTTATTAAAGCATCCATATTCTTTTGGATATTATATTGGTGTTGATGCCATTGTAATAAAAAATAGATCCATTAGCATTCCCCCCAATACCACTACCAAGCTCAGTACAACTGACCCTTACACCATTCTTAGATCTGACATTTATAATAGCGTGGTTCGGAGATTTTCAATGGTTACAAAACGAATCCGTCCTGCAAAGCCAGTGGCACCTTTTGGTCTTTGTTATAACATCTCTGCCAAAGGTATAACAGTTCCTGGCATTGATTTAAGTCTACAACATGGAAAGAAGTGGACTATAGCCACGGCTAACTCCATCAAGAAAGTAACAAAAGATGTGGCATGTCTAGCGTTTGTTGATGGTGGTGCAACAAGTGAACCTGCCATTGTGATCGGGACGCTTCAGTTTGAGGATAACTTTCTGCATTTTGACTTAGAGAACTCAACTTTTGGTTTCAGTTCTTCGTTGTTACGCAAGAAGACTTCTTGCTCAAACTTCAACTTTACACTTACTCACAGCTTTTAAAGCTATTTCGAAAAGGCACATGTAATCCTAAGAGATGTATTTCTCAATAATTTACTCTAAAAATAAACAGTTTCTTGTCCAATGTTTATCAATTACAGTCGAACTGTGCATTCTCATATCCATATATGAGACTTCAAGAAATTAACAAATGTTTTACCAAACTGCTGGATCCTATTGTCTGTTGTATTTGTTTGTATCAAATGTGGCAGTTTTTGTTTAAGCATGTATGAAACAAGTAGTAAACATTGATCATAAATTATTTATAATGATATTTAAGCTTGAGCAAAAAATACATTTAATGTAACTAACAATTGAAGCTGTCACATAAAGTCATGTTGTTCTAATGTTAGTTCGATGTAAAACGAAAAAGCGTTATCGTGTTTGTATAGTTTGTTCAATGGTTATGTAACATACAATTAATGAGTTTTTTCATCAATATAATTATCCTTAGTAGAATAGTATATCTTACAAGTGGATCATTATTTTCAGATGAACAACAATTATATTGACAACTTGAAACTAAAGAATAACTAATAGCAGCAAAATTTAAACACCAAACTAAAGTCTTCTTATAACCATCTTAATTGTCCCTAGAAAAATGGATCGCCGACTCATTGCTTCAATTCACTTCAGGTAGACTTGGTCAAGTTCATTATTTTTTTCAGTGTATTCCCATTTCCCATATATTTTGTAGTATAACTTGTGGATATTGGAGTTTGAATTTGGATATCAGAGCATCTAATGTCATTACAAGGAACTAAAATACTGCTTAAAAAATAGTTAGAAAGATGATTTTTATATTTTAATACAACTGATTAGCATATAATCACATGCATAGCAGAATTGCAATCTTTAAATCATACATTTAAATATGACTACTTATACTTGATCCAGATTCACAATCTCACATTTGAGAACAATCAAACATCCAAAAATGTTCAATTTAATACAACTAATTGTTATGGTTCTTAGCTTCATTTCTCATGTACATGAAGCTGTAGCTACGCTGTGGGAACCACCCCTAGATTCTTACCCTCCCTTAATTGCTCCAGTAACCAAACGTACCGGTGCGGCTAAGGATCTCTACACCGTTGAGATCATGACAGATTGGGTAAATGGTCAATACGTGCCCTCGGACTTTTTAATTGACATCGATGCTCATTTGGCATGGCATGAATGTAATGTCCAACCGCCGGTATCTACATATAAATGCCCCATCGACACAGTTTGCAACACTTACATTCCTTGCAGTGACGTTATCTGTTTAGATATCCGAACCTTTTACTCTTATGAAAGTCCATCATGCATTCCGGTAAATAACAATACAGTTTTACCTGGGGCCGGATGCACTTGTCCTGTCAATGTTGCAAATCCGGTGACTGGAGGATGTCTTCAAGTTGAGATCAGTTATGACGATTTCACTGGTGTATCTCTAATTGCTGGGTGTGCCCCTTCATCGGCACTGGTATCATTACCTAAGAATGTTACTGGTGTGATGGCATTCTCTAGATCACCTTATGCGTATCCAGCTCAATTGACTAACCCGCGTAAAAATATCTTAGCTCTATATTTGCCTAGCACCACGTCTGCTCGTGGGGTTCTATCATTTGGAGAAAGTCCCCTTTATCTTCCCCCTCACTCGGATGTTGATGTAACGAGTTCACTTTCGTATACTCCATTACTGGCACATCCAAATTCATTGGGATATTTCATTGGTGTTAATGCAATTGTGATTAAAAACAGATCTACCGATCTTCCCATGAATACCAAAGCCAAGCTCAGTACAACTGATCCTTACACCACTCTAAGAACTGACATTTATAATCGTGTTGCTCAAAGGTTCTCAAAGGTTACAAAACGAATCCCTAGTGTAGCGCCAGTACCACCTTTCAGCCTTTGTTTCGAGAGTTTCACCAATGGTACCCAAGTTGGTATAAAGGTTCCTGGTATTAATTTAAGTCTTCAAGGTGGGAAGAATTGGACTATTTCCACGGCGAACTCCATCAAACAAATAGGAAAAGAAGTGGCCTGTTTAGCGTTTGTTGATGGTGGTGCAAAAAGAGAACCAGCAATTGTGATCGGAACATTCCAGTTTCAGGATAACTTTATCGTGTTTGATGTAGAGAATTCAAGATTTGGGTTTAGTTCTTCGCTGCAGTTACATAAACAAACTTCTGGTTGAAATTTCAACTTACTCTAACTTCGGAAATGTATCCATGAACTAAATGAGATCGAGGATTAGAAGTTTTCTGAGGAAGTATAATAAAAATGGTTTCATAGATGCACTTGTATTCGTTGTCCAAGGTGTCAAAACTGTACAATATAATGCATTGTCAATTTGTCATTATCATTTTCCTAACTTTTAACATTAACCACCAAATGAAATATTAACTTCTTACTGCCACCAATAAACGTAAACTTTTGTTTGCTTTTAGTGACTACTTTCCAGAACAGACAGAAGTACAGAACAAACTTTAAAACAAAATCAAAATTAAAAGAGGAAAAGAGAGATGTATTGGAGGTGCAAGTTAGCAAGTCTCAATACAAAAACTAAAGAAAAATATGTACATAGGGCAACTATATCTAGAGTTATCTTCTATTCCCACTACGAAAAAAAACTGCCATTTAGTGACAAAAACAAGTGTCACCAAAAACAAAAAAGGTATTACTAGTAAAAATGTCAAACAAAAGTATAAAATCTGTCACCAAAATTTTCTTTTGCTTCTCCTACACTTAAAAAGTGTAGGTAGCAGTCAAGTAGGTAAAGTGCGGAAGGATAATTTTTTGTCTTTTAAGACACATTTTGTTGATAAAAGCGTCACTAAAAATCTCTAGTTTTTAAGCCCACACTTTTTAAAAAGTGTCACTAAAAGGTTAAATTTAATGACAGTTTTTATGTTACTAAAACTTTTGTCACTATAAGTCCATATTCTTGTAGTGTCCTGCAAAGTTCACGCCATTTGCTGGTAAAGCAGTGACTGTTAACAGATTGAGTCTACAATTTTCATCGTTTTAATTAATCAGCAACAAGTGTCATCTTGTTTCTTCTAATAGTGGAACAACTAAGCATCATGAATCCGTTTAGTTATTTCTTTTAGTTAAACTGTACATATGTACTTAACTGAACCCTCAAGGCCTCAGCATAGATATAATTATGATCTATAGAATGGTACTGAATCTTACAAGTGGGTCATTATTTTAACATGAACATAAATAGATATTTGGACAATTTGAAATTAAGGAATGATAATAGCTGCAAAATTAAAAACCAAACTTTTCTTATTACCATCTTAATTATCCCTAGAAAAATGGATCACTGACTTTTTGCTTCAGTTCAGGTAGACTTGGTCAAGTTCACTATTTTTCAATGTATTCCCATTTGTAGTATAATAGGTGAATGTTGGACTTTGAATATGGATATCAGAGCATCTAATGTCATTACAAGGAAATAAAAATACAGCTTAAAAAATAGTTAGAAGATGATTGTGATATCTACATACATCTGATTAGCATATAATCACATGCATAGCAGAATTCCAATTTCAGAAACACACATTTAAATATGACTACTTATGCTTGATCCAGATTCATAATCTCACATTTGAGAAAAATACTCCAACATCCAAAAATGTTTAATTCTATACAACTAATCGTTATGGTTCTTGCCTTCATTTCTCATGGCCAGGAAGCTGTAGCTACCATGTGGGAACCATCTCTAGAATCGTACCCTCCGTTAATTGCTCCAATAACCAAACGTACTGATGCTGCTAAGGATCTCTACAGCGTTGAGATCACGACAGCTGTGCACTCAGACTTTCTAATTGACACCGATGGTCGTTTGGCATGGCACGAATGTATTGTCCAACCGCCAATATCTACAGTAAAATGCCCCATCAACACACTTTGCAACACTTACGTTCCTTGTAGTTTTGTTACATGTTCAGATATCCGGGAATTTTACTCTTATGAAAGTCCATCTTGCATTCCGGTAAATAACAATACAATTTTACCTGGCGCAGGATGCACTTGTCCTGTCAATGTGGCAAATCCGGTGACTGGGGAATGTCTTCAAGTTGAGGTCAGTTATGATGAATTCACGGTGAACCTTAGCAACGGCAGAAATATTTTAGCTGGTGTATATGGTGCATCTCTATTCACTGGGTGTGTCCCTTCATCGGCAATGGTATCATTCCCTAAGAATGTTACCGGTGTTATGGCATTGTCTAAATCACCTTATGCGTATCCAGCTCATCTGACTGACATTCGTAAGAATATCTTAGCTCTATGTTTGCCTAGCACCACGTCTGCTCGTGGGGTACTATTATTTGGAGAAAGTCCCTTTTACCTTCTTCCCCACTCTGATGTCGACGTAACAAGTTTACTATCTTATACTCCAATGTACTCAAATCCACCAGCATTTGGATATTACATTGTTGTTAATGCAATTGTGATTAAAAAGAGATCAACAGATCTTCCCTTGAATACCAAAGCCAAGCTCAGTACAACTGATCCTTACACCACTCTTAGAACTGACATTTATAATCATGTGGTTCAAAGTTTCACAAAGGTTACCAAACAAATCTCTCGTGCGACGCCAGTACCACCCTTCAGCCTGTGTTTCAGGACCTTCACCAATGGAACCAAGATTGGTTTAAAGGTTCCTGATATTAATCTAAGCCTTGAGGGTGGGAAGAACTGGACTATTTTCACTGCGAACTCTATCAAACAAATAACAAAAGATGTGGCATGTCTAGGGTTCGTTGATGGTGGTGCAAAAAGTGAACCAGCAATCGTGATCGGAACATTCCAGTTCGAGGATAACTTTATTGTGTTTGATGTAGAAAATGCTAGATTTGGATTTAGTTCTTCATTGTTGCCTAAAAAAACTTCATGTTCAAATTTTAACTTTACTCAAACTTCAGACATGTATTAGTGAACTAAGTGAGAGCACTGGAAGCTTTTTGGAGAAGGCATATTTAACTGGAATAGATGCATGTATTCAAAGTTAAGTTGTTAAATAATTTCAATCTTGTCTCAATGCATGCGATTTCATAGAACTAAAGCTCGATTTTGTTATAATAGTACATGATAGGGTGAACATGATATATTGAAGGAAGATTGTTATATGTTTTTAAGAGCAATGAATATGTCATCTTAACATGGCTTATTTGATTATGATTACTTGTACATGAAGAATTCTTGTTGTGTCTACTTTATAGGGATTGAAGCAGCTAGTGAATTTTGAGATGAAAATATGAATTAAGTTGCTTCAACTATTAGAAATTATATGCACTTTACTACTTTTAGTTACTTTAAAGTATCATTGACTACAATATATATATATATACTTTGACTATTTCATAGATGGAATAATACGTGTGATTGATCCTTATTAATAATATCTTTATATGTGCTTTTTCTGAGCAAGTTATAAAATGTGCTTGATACACATTTAAAATCACATATTTGAGAACATATAAATATCCAAAAATGTTTCTGTTCATACAACAACTTATTGTTTTGGTTCTCGCTTTTATTTCTCATGAACAACAAGCAGTTGTTGCTGTGTGGGTACCGACATACTCTTCTGCAGTTGCTCCAATAACCAAACATACCGATGCTGCCAAGGATCTCTACAGCCTAGAGATTACGGCAGGTGATGTGCAATTAAACTTCCTTATAGACATCGATGCTCCTTTGGCGTGGCACCAGTGTATTGTTAAATGGCCATTATCTCCAGCCAAATGCCCCAAAAGCGCATATTGCGCAAACTACATTCCGTGTAATGAACTTGGATGTTCAGATATCCGAACGTCTTACTCTTATGAAAGTCCTTCTTGCATGCCAGTAAACAACAACACAATTTTGCCTGGGGCAGAATGCACATGTCCTGTCAATGTTGCTAACCCGGTTACTAGGAAATGTCTTCATGTAGCGCTCACTTATGACGAATTCTATATGAAGACTAGCAACGGTCGGAATATGTTAAGTGAAATATATGGTGGTTATCCAAACAGTGGGTGTGCCCCTTCATCGGCAATGATATCATTCCCTAAAAATGTTACTGGTGTGATGCCATTTTCTAGATCAAAATATGCTTATCCAATGCAATTGGTTGACCCGCTAAAAAATATTTTAGCTCTGTGCTTACCTAGCACAACGGCTGCTCCTGGGGTTCTACTCTTTGGAGAAACTCCCTATTACCTTCTTCCTCATTCAAATGTCGACATAAGGAGTTTACTTTCTTATACTCCGTTACTAGAGCATCCAAGTTCTTTTGGATATTTCATTGGTATCAACTCCATTGTGATTAAAGAGAGATATATTGACCTTCCCATGAATACCACTGCCAGGATTAGCACAATTGATCCTTACACCACTCTTAGAACTGATATCTACATTCGTGTGGTTAGAAGGTTCATAAAAGTTACAAAACGAATTCCTCGTGCAGAGCCAGTACCACCGTTCAGCCTTTGTTTCAAGAGTTTTAGCAACGGTACCCATTCTGGTTTAAGGGTTCCTGACATTGATTTACATCTTCAGGGAGGGAAGAAATGGACTTTTTCCATGGCTAACTCCATCAAACAAATAACAAAAGACGTGGCGTGCCTGGCGCTTGTTGATTTTGGTGCAAAAAGTGAACCAGCAATCGTGATTGGAACGTTTCAGCTAGAGGATAACTTTATTGTGTTTGATTTAGTGAATTCAACTTTTGGGTTTAGCTTGTCGTTATTACATAAGCAAACCTCTTGTTCAAACTTCAACTTTACTCTAACTAATTGATTGCTGACGAACCTTTTATGAGACAGCATACTCGACTTAGAATTATTCTGTACAATTTCATGCAAGTGTAAGTGAACTAAAGAGAAAATAAAATGCCAGGAAGTGTTACTTATTTTTTAATTTTTTTTTTTCAAATATACATATTCTTTTATTTTTTTGGTTAACTGAACAGCATATATGGCACCTAGATTTGTTCTGCTCTTTTTTGCACAAATAGATTATTAGAAATTGACCAAGAATAACACCATAAAGAAAAATTTTGAAAAAATTGATTAGTCTTTTTCCTCCTCGATAGACATACAAGGAAAAGAATACCAATTTTGACTACATGGTAATCATCGAACATGAAGTTCTTTATTTGGAAAGCATAACAAACTGTCGATGGATATGAATCCATTTCTATAGTCTACTACCGAAGTTTGACCAAGCTAGCTTCAGTTGCGAGGTATAATCGTAAAGTTGAAGTTTGCACAAGAAGTTTGCTTACCCAACAACGAAGAACTAAACCCAAAGGTCGAATTCTCTATGTCAAACAGCAAAAAGTTATCCTCAAACTGAAACGTTCCAATCACGATTGCATGTTTACTTGTCGCACCACCAATCAATAAATGCCAGGCAAGACACATCATTTGTTACTTGTTTAATGGAGTTGGCTGTAGATATAGACCACTTCTTCCCTTCCTAGAGACTGAAATCGATATCAGGAACCTTTAGACCGACTCCGATTCCATTGGTGAAGGACTTGAAACAAAGGCCAAAGGGACTGATCGACAGGCTTTGCAGGAGGAATTCGCTTTGTAACCCTTGCAAACCTACTTATCACGTTATTATAAATGTCAGTCCTTAGAGTGGTGTAAGGCTGGATTGTACTAAGTTTGGTAGTGGTATTGCTAGGAACCTCAATAGATCTCCGTTTAATTACAATTGCATTGACACTAATAAAGTATCCGAAAGAATCTGGTAGCTATAGTAATGGAGTATAACTGTATAAGAAAGAAAACTCCTAATGTCAACATCTCTGTGGGACATAAAGTAATAAGGAGCATTTCCGAAGAAGAGAACCCCAGGTGTGGATGTTGTGCTAGGCAAACAAAAAGCTATTGCTCTATAAAGATCTTGGTATAAAAACGCTGGCAAAGCGTAATTGGAGGTCAACAATGACATGACATCAGAAACATCTGCAGGGAATGATTCAAATGATGAAGAAGGGAGGCACGCAGCTAGCATTAAGGGTAAAACAAAGAAACCATCATAGGGATTTCTACCATTACTTGTATTTACAAACAAATCTTCAAAATTGAGGAGACCTTGGCTACATGATCCAGTAACTGGATTGACCACATTGACTGGACATGAACAAATTCCCCAATCAGGTAGCGTGGAACTTTTAGTTGAAAGGTTTATGGATGTTTTTAATATACGTATGACCGGATTCGAACACGAGACTTCAAGATTGCACACATTACGTACGAGAATCAATGTTATAATTTGAAAAATCCCTTTTACCCAAAAGAATCAATGTTATAATAATTAATATATATAATGTTATGTTTAATTATTTAATCACGAATAAAACACTTAACGAGAGTTAGTATTTAACGAGGTTTGATTAATGGTCGTTAAATAACAAGTTAAAGGACTAGAGATGTAAATAAAAGTCGGGAAGGTTCTAGAATCCCTTTGGGATGCTATAACCGGTCGCATAGGGGTTTTAGAAACCCTATTCCACTCAAACATGTCCTCCAAGTTTACTAGGCTCTAAATACAAAAGGTTTGTGATTTATTCATTCATCTCTTGTAACGCTAATAGCAAAAGCTCTCTCGGGTTGATTCGATTGTAGTACGTGTGTACAAGAACGAAGGGCAAATACAATTGTGTTTGGGTAATTCTTCGTGATCGACTTTGGGTATAGTCGAATATTGCAAACCCTAACTTTTAGGGTTTAGGGTTTCCTTGGTTCTTTACTAGTTGTATTACTTGATTCGCAAAAGGTATGCATATACTTTTAATTTGGTTAATTCTTTACAAGTATTATTTTATTACTTCCGATGCATGCTTTGATGATGTATATGTGTTTTATATAAGTGTTATGAATGTTAAAACCCAATATTAGTTAGAGGGCAATGACAATTCTTGTAAGAGTAAGAACTTCACACCTCCTTGCATTCGTAATCTTCGCAAGTAGCTGCCCACTCGCAAAGCATGTTCGTGGGACAACTTCCATAATATATGTTCCATCGCACGGTGCAGTCGTGCCATGAGAAAGGAACGTCGATGTCTATAATTAACTTTGCTTGTTTGTGTTGTGGTACTTCCAATGAAGTGATGACCTCGACGCTATGAAAGGGCTCAGCAACATCAGTATGTTTGTTTACTGGAACAACCAAGGAAGTGTAAGGTAATTGTGATATGGCTTCGTATTCGTGAGAAATGAAGGCTAAGAAGAGAACTATAAGTTTTTGTAGCGAAAGCATTTTTATTTTAAGTGTTCTGTATATTCTCAAAGTGTACATATTTGTTATAAGGGCATCAAGCAGGTTTATATAGATAAACTTATTTGAAACCCGATTACTTAGTATTGGAAAATATTAAATATAGAAACCATATGAAATAGAAATATGGATTTTATCGGACTTCAGTAATTAAATGGTCAATGGTTTGAGGTTTAAGGTTTGAGAAAGGGTGTATCTTAAAGAACAAATGGATCCAACTTATAGTAAAAAGAAACAAAATGACTAATTAACAAGGGCTTGATAAATTTTGGTTTTTTAATATTCTGGCAAGTTGGCTCTTACTTGATGGTTGGATTAACAACATAAAATCTTAAATCCAGATAATACATCTCAATTTTTAGTTCTATACTCCAATTACCTAGAGGTACATTTATACTAGTATTATAGTTGCAAATTGCAATTATATACAGATACTACCTTTTATTTCATTTTGAAAATTCTTTGGTACATAAAAATTTTTGAAGTGTAGAAAAAAGAAAGAACATCTATGTGCATTGGATCGTAAAAGACGTCTTAATATTTTTAAAAAGTTCTTATAGTATAGTGAACCTTAAAAACATATATAATGAAAAGGTGACATATGGGAGTATGTTTTTCTTGAGGCCCCTTGATAACTCATCTTGAAGGGTTGCATGATTTTGTAGTCCACAACTGTTTTATATAGGTTCTGATCATTTTTAACTTAACTTGCATATTTAAATTTAAATATGTAACAGTTTAAAAACATGTGTGAAAAATACTTTTAAAGATATAACATGCAAGTTCAAGTTTAATCTCATTGTGCCACGACAAACTAGTTACAAGAAAATAATAATAATAATAATAATAATAACTCACTCTTTTTAGATATTAAGAAAAAGATAATCAAAGTTACTTCTGATAGTGGAACTGGAATCGTGCATTGTGCTCCAGCATTTGGTGAAGACGATTACCGTGTCTGTCTTGAAAATCAAATTATTAATAAGGTGTGGTCAACCTGTTGATTAATATAGTTACATCTAATTCGTTCTTTATATGTATAGATCGACTTTCAAATAATGTGAATGGGTCAAAAACTAATACTCGTATATATTCTTGTTTCAGGGAGAAAATCTGGTCATAGCAGTTGACGACCATGGCCGCTTTACAGAGAGAATTACTGATTTCAATGGTTGTTACGCCAAAGATGCTGATAAGGATATTATTCAAGCAGTGAAGGCAAGAATTGTTGATATTTATAAGAGATAAAAATTTGTTGCCAAATCAAAATTGTTGATATTAATAATTTTCTGGGTGAGGCAGGAAAAAGCCGGGTTGGTGAAGTCTGGAAACTTTACTCATTCATATCCATTTTGTTGGAGATCTGATACTCCTCTTATCTACAGAGTAGTGCCCAGCTGGTATGCATTTTACTTATCCTTTTCACTAATAATTTCTTCTCTTAGAGTTTATTTCTTACTCGGTTAAAGTGATATGTTTTTTCCTTGCAAAGGTTTGTTGCAGTAGAGAAGCTAAAAGATCAATTGCTAACGAACAATGAGCAAACTGTTAGATAGGTTAGTTGGCCCAAACCCGATAGTGGTTTAGGTCCATTAGGTTTAGGGTTTGGTAGCTTATTATCAAAGCTCTGATACCATGTAAGATACTAAATAGTTTTATTGATTGAATGACTTACATATAATATAGCATATGTATTTATACTAAATACATAGCTTTGATAATAAGCTACCAAACCCTAAACCTAATGGACCTAAACCACTATCGGGTTTGGGCCAACTAACCTATCTAACACAAACTACATGGATTCCTCCTTTTGTTAAGGTAGGACAATTAATAGTATATAATGAGAGTAGTTATGTACTTAGATAAACCAAATTGCTTATTATCTAATAATACAGGGAAAGAGGTTTCACAATTGGCTGGAAAACGAAATAGATGGGGCCATTAGTAGAAGTAGGTTTGGGGCACTCCTCTTCCTATTTGGATAAGTTTCGATGGTGTAGATATTGTAGTTAGTGGTTCTGTTGAAGAACTTGAAAGGCTTTCAGGAGAGAAGGTTATTCATTAGTCTTTTTTTACTCAACCTTACAGCTGTATTCAGTGTTGTCCCAAATTGTCGAGTCGAAATCAAGTTGCAAAATACTGAATAATTATTATTTCGTCTAACATAATAACGTGTACATGTTAGAGTATATATAAGGTTCTAAATGAACCGACATGTCACCTCGGTTTATACCCAACCGAATTTTAACTAACTTTAAACTAACATAACCGCCATAACTAACTAAATGGCTATTAACTATCTAACATACAAGTTTGGTCCTTTACGTTTTGTTATTTACATAAGAAGCAATATCGAGATTATTTAATCCACATTCTCCTCCTTAATCTTGATCGTTGCTTCGTCCTAAGTCTTGAACTCCAAGCATTTGTCGCATAGTTACAAACTTTAGTCTTGGTAAAGCTTTTGTTAGTATATCTGCTCTTTGTAATTCTCCACTGACGTGTTCCACATTGATATGTCCATTCTCTACGCATTCACGAATGAAATGATAGCGAATGTCGATGTGCTTGCTTCTTCCTTGAAAAAGTAGTTTACTGACGAGTGCTATTGCGGAAATGTTATCAACCTTCAGCGTTATTCTTTTCTTTTCCCAACTTGTTAATTCACTAAGTAGCCGTTTTAACCATAAAGCTTGACATGCTGCTCCAGTAGTTGCCATAAACTCTGATTCACATGATGATAGTGCCACTGTTGGTTGCTTCTGAGTACACCAAGTAATAGGTGATTCTCCAAAGTAGAATACTATTCCAGTAGTTCCTTTTCCTTGATCAGTATTGATTCCATAACTACTGTTGCTATAACCTGTAATCTTGCAGCCGCCGTCTTTCTTGTATATAATGTCATGCTCCTTTGTTCCTTTGATGTATCGAATTACTTGCTTTATTTCCTTCAGGTGATGATCCTTTGGGTCTTGCATAAATCTGCTGAGTAGTCCGACTAAGTAACTAAGATATGGTCTTGTATGTAGTAGATACCTGAGACTTCCAATTAAGCTTCTGTAATAAGTTGCGTCAACTGAGTTTCCATCTTCCGCCTTGACCAACTTAGTACCAAGATCCATTGGTATCTTCGTATCATTATTGTCCATCATACTTGCCTCCTTTAAGATCTTGTTGATATATCATGTTTGCTTGATTGTAATCTCTCCTCCTGTCTGAGTAACTTCTATCCCAAGGTAAGTCGCTCATTTCAAATTTGTATTCCATTTTGGATTTGTATTCCATTTTGGATTTGAGCAAGTCGATTTCCTTTCTTGGAGTGCCGTGATTATCAAATCATCAACGTAAACTCCAACTATTAATGTTGAATTCTTGCTTCTCTTCGTGTAAACTGCTTGCTCAAGATTACATTTCTTAAAGTCTAATGACTTTAAGGTTTGATCAAGCTTCACATTCAAGCTCGTGGTGCTTGCCATAAGCCATATAGTGCTTTAGTGAGCTTGTAGACTTTCCTTGAATTTCCTTGTTGTATGACACCTTCAGGTTGTGTGACGTAGACTTCTTCCTTCAAATCTCTATGTAAAAATGCTGATTTGACATCTAAGTGATGTGCTTGCCATCCATGATATGCTGCTAGTACTAAAATCAAACAAACTATTTCGATACGTACAACTGGCGCATATACTTCGTCGAAGTCTATTCCTTGTTCTTGTACATATCCTTTTGCTACTAAACGTGCCTTGTATTTGATAATTTCCCCTTTTGCATCTCTCGTGGTCTTGAAGACCCATTTAAGTCCTATTGCCTTTTGATTTGTCGGAAAAGTAGTAAGAGTCCATTTGTTGTTCTTGTTTATTGAATCCAGTTCAATTTCCATGGCCTCGATCTATTTCTTATCTATTGAAGCCTCCTTGCAGTTACGTCGTTCTTCTTCCGTAATTAGTAGGCTCTCAATTTCAACTCTATGTGCATACTTGTATATTTTAGTTAAGTCTTTGAGACCTTGTACTGGTGATAAGGATTTAAAAGGTACACTTTTGAGGGATCATTTAAGCCCCTAATCGACCACTTTTATATCCGTTACTTCTTAATTTCGTTCCTTCTCACTTTTTAGGTCTCTTGAAGGCAAAATGCTGGAATGATGCTTATTTGGACGAAAAGGCGTGAATATGTGAAGAAAATGGTTAAAGTCAAGATCAAGATACTCAAGTGTCATTGAAGTGCACCGACGGCCACAAACAAAGGCGGCGCCGTCCCTCTATTTGCGACGGCTCGGAGTGAAATTGTTATTTTGCACTGACGGCCAGCTTTGAAGAGTAGGGCGTCACGACTCAGACGGCCTAGATCCAGATTCAGACGGCGTCAGAAGTTGAAGATGACGGCATCACAACCATAACATAATGCCGTCCCAAAGTTGACTTGGCCAAGACGAAACCCTAATGGCGGCGATCTGACGGCGTCACAATAAAAAAGTGACGCCGTCGCAGTTGTAACTCTATATATAGAATTCGATTTTCAGACTTTTAGAGAGGTAGATTTGTGTAGTAAAAACCTAAAATGATTTTGGTTTGTCTTGTGCAGTATCTTAGGGTTCTCATACCCTATTTTACATCAAGATAAGTTATTTACTTCATTGATTTCATTATGTCTTCGATTATATGTGTGTATGCTTGCATGTTTACCATGTCTAGCTAATTTACTTGTGTGTTTGCCTAGATCCATGAAACCTAGCTATTAATTATGATTGGTCGTCTCTTATCTTAATTACAATTGGCTTAGGATTGCAATAGGCCATCGTTGTGTTTTTAATGCTTGAGTAATCTTTGTGAACCTTAGTTTATGATCACCTAGAGTAATTGTAGGCTAAAAATCCAAAGATAACCTTAGAGTTAGTTTATGAATCCTAGATATTTTGTAGGCAATAACCTTAAGGTATTCTCAAAGAGTTAGGGAGAAAAGCATACCCTACGACCTTAGAAGACACAACGCATTAAGAATACGGACGTGACAATTCAACCATCAATAAAAGATAACAAGGGAGTAATAGTATCTAGGTAAACACATTTTTAATCATCATACAAGCACACACCAATAGACATAAACTACCCCTTAGCTTAGTTAATTAGATTAGATAATAGTAAAGTAATCGGTAGAAGTACCACCCCCCAAATCCAATACCCTGAGATCGTACCTTTCAATTTTCTAAAAAATATAAAAAGATAAAAAATAATATTCCTCAACCCCAACCTTAGCGTAGTAATTTCTCACTAGCATTCCTATTCCCCTAGAGAACGATATCAATCCCGAGGCTTACCCTAATACTACACTACAACGATTAGGTTCATCGCCTAGATGGTTGAAAACTTGCTCAAGAAAAGGAAGTTTCCTTTGACCCGAACGTGCGTTGTATGCGCGTATCAAGTTTTGGTGCCACGGGAATAGAATAGCTAGTTAGATTTCCACCTCCTTTAGGTTCCTTGCTTGATTCCTATCAAGTAAGATTTTTCTCATTTTTAGCTTCCTCGTAGTCTATCAAGTAAGATTTTTCTCATTTTTAGCTTCCTCGTAGTCTATCCCCTTCTTCGTGACTTTGTTCGTAAAACCCATCAATCACCATGATTCGCATTTTTCGCCGTAGAAACTTTATAATACCCACTCCCAATCCCGTCCCTAATCCTCCTCCCAATCCTGAAATGGAAAACGCAATCCCACAAAACCTTTCACCCGTTCACCACTTTGGAAATCACCTAGGGCATAATGAAATAAATTGGCAACAACATAGTCCTTTCTATGACTCGGATTCCGATGAGGAGTTTGACTATGGTGAAGCACTTGATAACGGGGAGGTCATCGATGAAGTTAACTTTGAAATGGAAGAAGACTTCTCCCAATGTTTTGACCCTAGGTGTAGGATTGAGGTTAATGGCCCTTTAACATGCGCTCCCTTGTAAGATAGGATTTGAATGTTTTGATGCTAACTTGCACTCATTCTTACCTTTAAACTTGATCTCAAGAAATCTATATAACAAAATTAAGGTGGATGAATTAGCCTATCAAGGGGATAATGTTGTTGATGCGGTCACTTACTTGGATGTGTTTGTTGGAAGTTTTGCCTATGTGGTTGAATTCATGGTCCTAGAAGATTTAGGAGAATTCATTGATGGGAGCCTCACTCAAGTAATATTCGGAAGAAACTTTAAGAGAATGACTAGGTTGAATGAACGGATGATTGATGGTCTAATCACATTCTCCGATGGAGTTGAAGACTTTGTCTATCAAATGCCCCGTACGCACCCTAGGTTTAAGCACAAAGATATAGAGGCATGCAATCGGATGGCTCCCATTCCGATACTTAGTGAAAGAGATAAACAACGGGGACTTAGGCATACTTATGAAAAAAATGAGTGGTACTATAAAAAATGCCTAGAGTTAGGAGATGAGTACAAGAAAAGTGAGAGAACATTGGAATGGCTTAGATATGGGCACGTGATCGTGCACGAGACCACGTAGGGGCACGACTTCGAGTCTAGCTACAAGACTCATAAATAAAGAAAAGCTCTTTGTGGGAGGCAACCCATGCTTAATTGTTTGTTTGTTTGTGTGTCATAGATCTTTTCATTGATTGTTTATTCTCATGTTTGAATTTGTGAAAATGCTTTATTTTGTCTTTAACCTCGTCTTAATTATATATAAAGGTATTTTACAAAAAGGATAAGTGTAGGGAAGATTACACACGTTTTCAAAAAACGTGAACATGAGAATTATAATTCTTGAAAAAGATATATATGTGTGTTTGTTAGAGTCAAATGCTTGTATCGAGTCATAATGGATGTTTTGCGTGAATTTTCCAGATTCTAAAGATGTAATTTTTCCGAAAAATGCAGCAGATCGGTTCGTCAGATAACCGACGTCGCCGACTCGCCACCGATGGCGTCGGAGGAGCAGAAACCACTTATCTAACTTTTCTCGTTTCTCGTGCTACTTATAAATTTTTGGAATTTCTCATGTCTTAATTTTCCAGAAAACCTATAAAAATCCATTCAACAAGCATTATATCCTAGTTTAGTAGAGTCATATATAGTTTTACCGCTGATTTTACGCAAAGGTTTCTTCTGTTTTCTTAAGTGTGCAAGTTTTATTTATCAAGAAGAAGATACATAAGATTGGATGAGCTTTTCACGCATACATTCTTCTTGGAGAAGAATTTAAACACTACTTCACACGGATCCTACCGAGCTAATCAGGGGAGTATTAGTTTCTTTCGCTTTTAATTACCTTCCGTTATCATAACTTTGATACTTTCGGGGAACATTGGGGACAATGTTCAGTTTAAGTGTAGGGAGGGAGAATAAAACGGGAACTTTGAAACTATGCTTATCCTTGATTATTTGTCTTGTCCAATTTCATTTGTGTAATAAACCATTAGAGTAATTTTGGCACCAAATTTAAAAATTTTCATGACATGTAGGAGTGGGCCATTAGTCTTAATAAGCGTCTCATGGATAGGAAGTTATATGACTAGCACAAAACCCTTTACCACTCAAATTCCACCAAAAAATGTGAATTTCGCCCCTAGATTTGTAGGAATTAAAGCATTCACCTTTAATGCTTCGAGAGTGTACCGGTAGTATAATATATTCTAGAACTTGTTTTGTAATGCATCCCGAGATGGCAAGTAAGACTACACTTGTGTAGTTAGGAATAACTAAATGATAAGAGGCATTAGGATAACCCTTGTTTGATACCCGTATTATAATTACTTCTTCCACATCGGTTGAGTAATTCCCCCACACCCTTGCGTTGTACTCATCTTTAGTACACGATACCCTAGTTAACCCTCGAGCCTATCCTTTTCGCGGTTCTCGTGATGTTTCGGTTTCCGAATATCAATGAAGAACATTGTTTACAATCCACCCCAAATGTACACCCAAATCGCCTTAGCCTACCTTGTATGCACTCACTTTTAGTGCATTATTGTTATCATACTAAACCCTTAGTTCAATTATCTAGTTACTTGCATAAGTTGCTAAGTCGAGTCATATCCTTTGTATACAGTTTTGGGACGATTGGGACTCATGGGAAAAGTTAAATTTTATGGAGTGACGGGAAAGAATGTTAAATTCAAATTCCCTTCATTTACGTAATAATGTACTCCAAGTGTTTTGATCTTTTCAATTCGGGTCAAATTAGTGTTAGAATAATAAAAACTCAAGTGTAGGGATGTGCCTATAAATCCCTTATATTTTGATGTTATCGTAGAGGATGGTAGAGTAAAAGTGTATGAAAAAAAATGATGAAAAAAACATACAAGCTACCATCCTACATCTATCTTTATATTTATGTTTGTTTGTTTTAAAGTTATCCAGAGTTTAGAGTGTCGAGTCTTGGCTTAGCAACGCCATTCTTCTCATGCTTGTAACATAAAGATTTTTGACTTGCCACCACTAAATCGCCTATCCAACCAAACCATTTGTTTCCCTACCGTAAGCCTAACGTTACAACCCTTTAAAAGACCTCTTAGATAGTTTTTCCTAGGTGCTTACGCCAAAGCGATGGAGGTTTGATCTAGTTCTCAAGCCTATGGTAATCTATGTACTAGGACCTGTTAATGAGTGTTTATCTTCCATTTCCAATTTGATATATTTCATATACACCCGAGAGATGAGAGTATCCAAACACCACTTGTGAGGTGCTAGTATGTAATTTCCGTTCTTGTTATGACTTTTGAGGGGCTTATACTTGTTGTGAATGGTTCTAAACCAATGCTTCATGCCCCTAATTTATAAATTGATTGGTTAAAGCACATTTGCTTGAGGACAAGCAAATACCAAGTGTAGGGATATTTGATAAGGATTTAAAAGGTACACTTTTGAGGGTCATTTAAGCCCTAATCGACCACTTTTATATCCGTTATCGCTTAATTTCATTCCTTTTCACTTTTAGATCTCTTGAAGGCAAAATGTTGGAATGATGCTTATTTGGACGAAAAGGCGTGAATATGTGAAGAAAATGGCTAAAGTCAAGATCAAGATACTCAAGTGCCGGAAGTGCACCCGACGCGCCACAAACAAAGCGGCACGTCCCTCTATTTGGCGACGGCTCAGAGTGAAATTGTTATTTTGCACCGACGGCCGAGCTTTGAAAGTAGGCGTCACGACTGCACGGCCTAGATCCGCATTCGATCGGCGTCGAAGTTGAAGATGACGGCATCACAACCATAACGTGACGCCGTCCCAAAGTTGACTTGGCCAAGACTAAACCCTAATGGCGGCGATCTGACGGAGTCACAATTAAAAAGTGACGCCGTCGCAGTTGTAACTCTATATATAGAATTAGATTTTCGACTTTTAGAGAGGTAGATTTGTGGAGTAAAAACCTAAAACGATTTTGGTTTGTCTTGGGCAGTATCTTAGGGTTCTCATACCTTATTTTACATCAAGATAAGTTATTTACTTCATTGATTTAATTATGTCTTCGATTGTATGTGTGTATGCTAGCATGTTTACCATGTCCGGCTAATTTACTTGTGCGTTTGCCTAGATCCATGAAACCTAGTTATTAATTATTGATTGGTTATCTCTTATCTTAATTGTAATTGGCTTAGGATTGCAATAGGCCATCGTGGTGTTTTTAATGCTTGAGTAATCTTTGTGAACCTTAGTTTATTTTCACCTAGAGTAATTGTAGGCTAAAAATCCAAAGATAACCTTAGAGTTAGTTTATAAATCCTAGAGATTTTGTAGGCAATAAACTTAAGGTATTCTCAAAGTGTTAGGGAGAAAATCATACCCTTCGACCTTAGAAGACACAACGCATTAAGAATAAGGACGTGACAATTCAACCATCAATAAAAGATGACTAGCGAGTAATAGTATCTAGGTAAACACATTTTTAATCATCATACGAGCACACATCAATATACATAATCTACCCCTTAGCTTAGTTAATTAGATTAGATAATAGTAGAGTAATCGGTAGAAGTACCACCCCCCAAATCCAATGCCCCGAGATCGTACCTTTCAATTTTCTAAAAAATATAAAAAGATAAAAAATAATCTTCCTCAACCCCAACCTTATCGTAGTAATTTCTCACTAGAATTCCTATTCCCCTAGAGAATGATATCAATCCCGAGGCTTACCCTAATACTACACTACAATGATTAGGTTCACTGCCTAGGTGGTTGAAAAACTTGCTCGAAGAAAAGGAAGTTTCCTTTGACCCTGAACGCGCGTTGTACACGTATCAACTGGTGTATCATCAAATCTACTTTTTGAGTTCTTAATTGAACTAATAGTAGCATCTTCTTCCTCTTCTGAGTGTGGGTTGTAAGTGTATGTTGGTGGGGTGATTGGAGAGTTTGGAGCAGTAATTGGTTCTTGTTCCTGATAAGTACTGTCATTGTTTTATGAGTTGACTGATGTAGTGTTTCCATTGTCGACTCCTTCTATCACAAATCTTGCCCAAAATGATCTTTGTGTACTTGTTTCCTCTCTGTTGTTATCCCAATCCCACGGTTTTATTTCCATAAACTTTACATCCCTGCTAACATGTTTCCTTTTTCCTTTTGGATCATATAGACTACATGCTTTCGATCCTTCCTCTACTCCTAAGTAAATCATGGGTATGCTTCTATCATCCAGCTTTTGCAAGTGAGGTATTGTTACTTTGGCATAAGCTGTGCATCCGAATATCCTTAGGTTTTCCAGATTTGGTTTTCTGTTGTAGAGTGCCTCATATGGAGTTTTATCTACCAAGGTTCTTGTAGGTACCCTGTTTAGTATATAAATGGCGTGTCTGACTGCTTCCACCCAAAAATTTAATGGTAAATTCATAGCTTTCATCATACTTCTCGTAGTAGATAGCACTGTTCTATTTCTCCTCTCTACAACTCCATTTTGTTGTGGTGAGTACGGTGCTGTCATCTGTCGTGCTATTCCATTTTCCTTACAGCACTTGATGAATTCATTTGATGTGAACTCACCTCCTCTATCTATTCTTAGCATCCTCAATTTTGTTCTCATTTCCATTTCAATTTGTTGTTTAAACTCCTTGAATGTGTTAAATGCCTGATCTTTCGATGTTAGAAAGTAGGCCCACATGAAACGTGTACAGTCGTACACTAACAAGAAAATGAGTTTCTTTCCAGAGTGTATGGCTGGACTTATAGGGCCACAGAGGTCTCCATATACTAAATCCAAAGGTTTCTTTGATCTGAACTTAGCTTGATTTAGAAATGGTGTCCTACTGTGTTTTCCTAATAAACATGCATCACAAATCTGTCATGCATGGTTTATTCTTGGTATTCCTTCTACTAGACCCTTCCTTGTCATCTTATTGATGTCGTCAAAGTTCAGATGACCTAATCTAGCATGCCACAACCATTCTTGATTATCTACATTTGCTAAGAGGCATATGGGTGTTTCTATTTTCAATCTAATATTGTAAAGTCTATTCTTAGATCTTTCTATCTTCATCAACAACTTCTTATTCTTATCATACAAAGTCAGTTTGTTTCCATCCATGATGATCTTACAACCTATCTCCGTGAGTTTTCCTAGACTTAGTATGTTGCTCTTGAGGTTTGGAATGTAGTATACATCTGATATTATCTTTTGTTCATGGTTCTTACAACCTAACAATATAGAGCCTCGCCCCTTTATCTCTACATACGATCCATCTCTAAAACGTAAACGCCATGTTATGCGTTCATCAATGTCTCTAAAATGACTGCTAATTCCCGTCATATGGTTACTCGCATCGTTATCTAAATACCATATGCCTATATATGTTGTAGCATATTTTCGGGGGTGAATCTATCCTTCATTCAACAATACTTTTTCGTGTTCAGTTTCGTGGGTAGTCATTAATAGTGATGGTTCTTTGTCTTCTAAGATAAGGTTTTATTGTCCCTGAGTTGTTGATGGTTCTTTGCAGTCCTTTCTAAAATGTCCAAGTTTCCCACAATTTGTGACATTTTACTTTGCTCATGTCCCACTCATGCTTATTCCACTTTGATTTTCCTTTGTGAGTTGAGTTTTCCTCCTTTGAGTCATATCTGTTCATATTACATTGCCAGTTTCCTCGTGAGAAGTTTGATCTACCTCCGTGATTATTAAATCGCTTTCCCTTTTTCGAGTGTTCGCCATGTGCGAATAATAAGTTTTCCTGGCTTTTTACTTGTCCTCCTTTTCGAAGTTTTATTCTTTCCTCAAATGCCTTGAGTTTTCCATTGATCTCGTCTAAGGTAATGTCATCAAGATCACTGGTTTGTTCTATGGATGCAACTAGTTGAATGAATATATCTGGTGTGGAATCTAATAGTTTTCGTACTAAAATTGATCATCAAGTGTTTTTCCTAATTCTTTTGCCTTAGTGGCATAGCCGTTTAGTTTAGCCGTAAATGCATCCACTGTGTCGTGTTCCTTCATTTGAAGTGTTTGAAACCCAATCATCAATGATTGTAACCGTGCTTGCTGCACTCTCTTCTCCAACGTGTCTTTTCTTCAAAGATTCCCATAATTCCTTCGCTGTTTTACAACCTCCGACTTGTAATATCACATCTTCGGTCGACGCTTGATAAAGGAAGGCAGTCGTTGCCTTATCCCTTTTATCATATGCTTGCGTATCTTCCTTAGGTTCTATCATTTCCCATAAACCTTGTGCTTCAAGTATAACCTTAATTTGAATTGACCAAACTGTGTAGTTTGTCAATTTCAACTTAGGTCATTGATAGTGTGTCATAGGTGTTATGGGTTTTTGTGTGATTAAAGTGCTATTAAGATCGTCGGTAGACATCCTAAGTGTGCGTACGATCTTCACTTTCTAACGTATGGGAATTTCCTAACTAGTATAGTAGTCCTACTAATACGGGAACATAAATAGTTTTCCAGGAGTCCTAATTGTATGGGATCAATAAATAGTTCTCGGGATTTCCTAATAGTATGAAAATAAAATTTCTATACTAATAATATGATAGAAATTCAGAAGTTTGATTTCTAACCGTAACGTTGTGTTAAAGCACAACCGTATTCCCTTCTCGTGTGTTGGTACTTTAAACGTTATACCAACAACAGCTTTCGTCCCTTTTTTTCGTTAGTATCACCAAATCAACAATACTTGCTGTTTTTCTTCTCGATGTTCACCAAGTTATTGTTTTTGTCTCGTTGTTGTTCCCTTTTTGCCTCCAAACCAATTCGCAAATTACAAACAAAATTATCGGCTTCCTTTGTATTTTGTGTCGAATTCATTTCTGACCCACAACCAAACGAGTACTCCTCTTTCTTTTTCGGTATTCCACACTTGTTCTCACATTGGTGTCTTCTCCTTTTTGTGTCGACTTGAATTCCTATTCCACAAACTGTGCCCTAGAAATCCTTTTTTCTCGGTATTCCTTCAAAACAAACAATAATGTTTTCGTTGTTGTTTTTCCTTTCGAATTCTAAGTCCCTTTTCACACAAAAAATCTTGTAACCCTCTCAGTATTCTTTTCCAAAAAAAATGAAACTGTTTTTTTTTTCATTGTTGTTGTTGTTCCTGTGTCGCTTCCAAAGCGTTTTCCACAAACCAAACCCTTGAGTTATCCTCTTGTTCTTCTCGGTTTTCTTCCAAACCTTGGCCACAACAACCTAACTCAATCACACGCTTACCAAGAGTTGTGAGTTTTCCTTCCCTTTGTGTCGTTCTCAAATCGTTACCACAAAGTTTTACCCCACTCGCCTTTTTACCACAAGACGTTGTGTTTTTTCCTTCTATGTTGCGTTCACAGCAAACCCACAGAAGTCTTTCTCGCTAGCCTTTTCTTTTCAGTACCACACTATCTTTACAAGCATCAAAAACGTTTTCCTTTTCTTCCCTTTGTGTCGCGTTCCAGCAGTCCCACAAATTCCTCACCAATGCGTTTGCCGTTCACGTTTGCAACTCTACGCAAAAGTGTTGATCATGCACTATCTCCACTTGCGTCACGAAATTATTCAGGTGTTGTTTCTGTTTTGAAACAAACACTTTTCCCACCGAGACTCTTTCGTTCCCAGCGGCGTTTTTCTCCTTGTCGTTCACTATTTTGGTATCCAAACGAGTTTACGAATGAACGTAGGCTCTGATACCAATTGTTGTCCCAAATTGTCGAGTCGGAATCAAGTTGCAAAATACTAAATAATTATTATTTCGTCTAACATAATAACGTGTACATGTACGAGTATATATAAGGTTCTAAATGAACCGACATGTCCCTTCGGTTTATACCCAACCGAATTTTAACTAACTTTAAACTAACATAAACGCCATAACTAACTAAACGGTTATTAACTATCTAACGTACAAGTTTGGTCCTTTATGTTTCGTTATTTACATAAGAAGCAATATCGAGATTATTTAGTCCACATTCAGTTCTATTTTTTGTTCCATCTTTAATCATGTATGATCATTACATAATAATTTGAGCCAGAAAGTAGTGAAGTATGATGTGAATCATAACTCGTAATTATCAGAACATTTTTGTTTGAATCAAAGACATAAATATTTTGTCTGACGGCTAGTTTCTCACCTTCTCACACGTCACTGACCTAGATCGCCACAAAATTGATCATATCAAAATTCCCAGCCCACGTGGTCCAGAGTACGGTGTTCTTCACCGTGTAGAAGATGTAAGGATATCATATTAAAGTTCTTAATTCTATTTTCATGTGCGACCAGCTCGCAGTTTTATATATTTTCATCTAAAATTCATGTTATTTTGGTAATTAATGACAAATCTATTGCATGATTTCAGGCCTTTGATTGCTGGTCTGAGAGTGGGTTCATGCCTTATGCATATATTCACTACCCATTAGAAAATAAAGAATTCTTCAATGACAACTTTCCTGGACACTTTGTTGCCAAGGGTTTAGATCAAACACGTCGATGGTTCGTTTCTTCCCTCATATCTAATCTAACCATTTTTATATATTTGTTTATATTTATTTTTGTTATTATCATCTCATTAATTACACTGGCGGTGATTAACATGTGCAAGTGGGACAGCCGCACAGGGCCACCATTTATGAGGGGACCTTCAATTTAAAATATGTCCATTGGTATTTATACTGTCTAAGTATATTTATACAATGTTTAACTTGAATTTTTGTAGCCATTTTTAATTATTATGTGAGGGGCTTCCGATTTAGTATATAGCCATTAGTATTTATACATGTCTAAGTATATCATGTTTTGAATTTTCTATAATAGTTAAGCTTTTCGTGATTTATGGGGCCTCATTCGTAGTTTTGCACCGAGCCAACCAAAACAATGAAACGGCCCTGGTTCATTAATGCTTTATATTATAAAATCCGAGTACAGGCTTTATATTTGGGAAACCTGCATTTAGGAATCTCATTTGCATTGGTCTTATACTGGTTGAGGATGCGGTACAAAGATGAGTAAAAGATTAAAGAACTATCCTTCTCCTATAGAAGTCATTGATGATTATGGCGTTTGTAAGTGCTCCACATATGCTATCTTTTCATCTTTTTGAGTACTTGGTTTGACTTTATTATTGTCTTCGATGCGTTTACAGGATGCCCTACGGTCGTGCATTATAAATCCACCTGTAGGATGTAGTGCGTGCAGAGCCTTTACGTTTCAAAAAAGGAGTCTATGGTGTTGTGAGTTATCCTTATTAGCGTATGGTTTATTATATTATACTTTTTGCAATATTTTAACCTTCGTTTTTTGTAATTTGAAATCTGATTACGCATGCAGGTCAAAGATATAATTTGAACTCGGCCACTCAGAGTTATTGGGTTAATCCCAATCTGCTGAACCAAAGCAGTTACAAAGTAGTTAAGTTAGTTAGAAAAACAGTTATATGGTAGTTATCCCTAAAGGGACATGTCTGTTGGTTCAAACGAACCAACACACATTTTCAAGTCGTGCCTTTTCATTTTGTTTATATAGATAGAACATGTAACCAAACAGAGATGATGACATATTTATAAATCATTTATATTTAGTAAAGTTTCAATATTTATCTTGTGTTTTGGTATATTTTGACTACGTTTAGATCATAGATCCAACGAAAGGGCCAACAATTGGTATCAGAGCAGGTTTGGTTATTTAACCAAATCATCATATATCAAGTTTTTTCACTCTTGTTTTGAATCAAAAGGAAACTGTTTTGTTTCGGTAAACTTTTGCAAAATCTAACGAACACATAAATCAAAGACATCATCTTTGTGTGTTTCCAGAATCTTTTCAAGAGAACCAATTATGTCACCAAGGGATCAATCACATTTTAGTGATCAATCAACTGGCTTCAGAAAGTTTTCATCTTGTATTATTAGTTTTGCAAAAATCTATCAAGAACATCAATCCGAAAACAAAAACCCAACCTAGAATCATCAGGTTAGATACGGTTGCAAAACCAATAACCAATTGATTCAAAAACATAAAAATCATGCCAATCAGATAACCCAAAGTCATCAAAAGGGGCAGAAATCGTATCAATTCAAAAACAAGGAACAAACACACCTGTTTTTTAAAAACCAAGATTCGCACACTTAATTGAATCACCAATTGATTCAATTGATCCATAAATGCCCAAATTATACATGGTTCAGAAGATCCCCAAAACTGACGAAACCCTAATTTCGCATCAGAGAGATTCCTATAAAAGCATTAGAAGACATTACTTCATATGAAGGAATTAAACGAAGAAAGCCAAAATTAGAGAATCTAAGAGTTTCGGCTGCATAGCATATGCAAATGTACCATCACAATGTTTAACGAAGCTAGATGATAGAAACAAGGATCAAAAGCTTATCGATTATTTGATCCAACAACACAAAAGATATGCGTTAGTAGAGATGTGAAGTTTAAGGAGAATGAAACATGGAATTGGAAGGATTACATGAGTGAGCACATTAACGACGAACCCGAGTGGACTGATTTCAAAATAGAAAATCTTGAAACCACAAATGAACAT
This sequence comes from Chrysanthemum lavandulifolium, assembly GCA_022545495.1. Lineage (NCBI taxonomy): Eukaryota > Viridiplantae > Streptophyta > Magnoliopsida > Asterales > Asteraceae > Chrysanthemum > Chrysanthemum lavandulifolium. Next base: position 40,118,294 of record CM040238.1, on the reverse strand, counting down.
CATGATCAAGAAATCCAACCAAGTGACGAAGACAACGATTTCCCTAAAAATGGTGATGATGGATATACAACATCAACAACAAGCTCACCCTCACATTCACAAACACTTCACACACCATCAACAAATTCATCAAAAGTAAATTATCAAGTTACACCTAATACCTCAACACAATCAATCTATCAAAGTAATAGTGGTTCAAACTCAACCACAAATTCACAATCACACTTTGATCATACACCATTGAGAGGTTTTAGAACATTAAATGACTTATACAAGAACACCAAGGAATTACTATTGGCTAAAGATGAACCCAAGAACTACAAGGAAGCATCAAGCAATCAAAAATGGATCGAAGAAATGAAGGTCGAGTTAGATTCCATCAATAGGAACAACACATGGTAATTAACCACACTAACTAAAGGACATAAAGCAATTGGCTTAAAATGGGTATTCAAGACCAAGAAAGATGCTAATGGAAACATAGTCAAGCTTAAAGCAAGACTAGTAGCAAAAGGCTACATACAAGAGCATGACATAGACTTTGAAGAAGTTTTCGCACGTGTAGCAAGGATGAAAACTGTCCAATTGTCACTAGCCATAGCTGCTAACAACAAATGGGAAGTAAATCACCTCGCCGTCAAATCTGCATTTCTGCATGGAGATTTAAAGGAAGAAGTGTACGTTACATAACCCGAAGGATTTATAAAGCGAGAGAATTATGGAAAAGTCTATAGACTAATAAAAGCTCTATATGGACTAAGACAAGCACCACGTGCATGGTACATAAAGTTAGACAACACCTTGAAGTCATTAGATTTCAAGAAATGTGCAATAGAACAAGCGTTCTACACGAAGGCATCAAAAGACTCAATACTACTAATTGGAGTCTATGTAGATGATCTAATCATCACATGTACACCAAAGAAGGAGATCGACAAGTTTAAAGCTCAAATAGAAGAGAAATTCAAAATGAGTGACCTAGGATTATTAGCTTACTATTTAGGAATAGAAGTCACACAAACTGGAGGTGACATCTCAATAAAGCAATCCGTCTATGCAAGCAAGATTCTAAAGGAAGTTGGTATGATAGACTGCAATGAGACGCTAATAGCAATGGATCCAAGAATAAGACTGACAAAGAACACTGAAGGAACACGGGTGAAATCAACTGAATATCAAAGCCTAATTGGATGTTTAAGATATCTGCTTCACACAAGACCCGACTTAAGTTATCCTATTGGATTACTTAGTCGTTTTTATGCAGGAACCAAAAGAGCAATATATGAAGGCCATAATGCAAGTACTACGCTATGTAAAAGGAACAAAGAATTATGGTATCACCTACAAGCATAATGGAGGAAACAAGATACAAGGTTTCAGCGACAACAGTAGTTATGGAGTCAACACTCAAGAAGGAAAAGGAACTAATGGAATAATATTCTATTATGGAGAATCACCAATTAGCTGGAGCACACAAAAGCAAGCCACTGTAGCATTATCATCATGGGAATCTCAATTTATTGCAGCAACACAAACATTATGGTTAAAGAGACTACTAAGCAGGCTTACACACTCAAAGGAAGAAAAGGTTACAATAATGGTTGATAACAAATATGCTATAGAGCTGATGAAGAACCCCGTATTTCATGGAAGAAGTAAACATATTGATACAAAGTACCTCTTCATAAGAGAATGCGTTGAAAGAGAAGACTTACAAGTTGCATTCATAAGTGGAGAATATCAAAAGGCTGTCACGAAAGCACTATCGAAGATCAAGTTTCTAACAATGAGACAACTTATTGGAGTTAAAGATCTATGACAAAGCGATTGTGATTAAAGGGGTGAATATTGGGTTAATCCTAATCTGCTAAACCAAAGCAGTTACAAAGTAGTTAAGTTAGTTAGAAAAACGGTTATATGGCAGTTATCCCTGAAGGGACATGTCTGTTGGTTCAAATGAACCAACATATTGGAAAGTAATATCACAATTACTTAAATATTGGTACTTATATAGTGTTATAGAATATATAGCATAGTAGTAATTATGGCCTAATTGTATATAATATTAAGGCCTGTAGTTTAGTTTCTGATTTGGGCCAAAAGGCCAACTGTATTACAGTTATAGTTAGGAAAACAGTTAAGTTAGAGTTATGTTTGAAGGGTTGTGTTGCTTGGGACATTTGAACCAGCACATTGACACCTTTTGGTGGTGTATATATAGGCTTTTAAAGTCTGTAAACAATATCATATCAATATTACAATTTTATTTCATATATTGCTCCTTCCTCCCATATCTTTTGACTCTACTTTTGCATACTGCATATACACCCTTTTTTCAATCCTATTACAACAATGGTGAACAACACTTGGTATCATGAGAAGGAATGGTTAAGAAAGAAACCTGTGACAAAGACTCTGAATTCTCAACAGTGGCATCAGAGCCAAAGGTTCAAAACCTGGGAAAAACCAGTCAAGAGACAGTTAATATATGGTTACAATAGAAGGCAGTTACAAAGGGAGATACAAGAGGTATCTATGAACAATTGTGTGAGGCAATTGACAAGGAAATGCAAGGAGATGCTAAAGAGAAGGATCAAGGAAATTGAAGCCTTCAATTCAGCAAAACAAAACACTGAAACCGCCACGAAAATTGAAAAAATATAGGCAAGGAAAAACAAGAGGGCCAGATGTTTTATTTGTAGAGAAAGGGGGCATACCTTTTCAAACTGCCCTCCAAAAAAGAAATAGAAAAGGATAGAGATGCAGAAAAACAAGCCAAGACTTCTCTAAGTTTAAAATACCCTGATCAAGTTCACTTTTCCACTAATTTTATGATATAGGGAACAGATGATGGTAATTGGGATCAAATATGGTATGTTAGTAAAAACTTGGACAAACACCTATGTTTAAGTTTTTATTTGGGAAGTTAAAAGAGAAGTTTGGTGTAAAGAAGATGCAAGGCATGGGAAAACTGTTATTTACACATGGGATATGAGAGATTAACATGAGGTTTGGGAATGAGATTCTATGCATACCAAGAGTGCACAATGCACCAGAAGTAACCTTGAATGTGCTTTCTGAAAACCAACTTGAGGCACAAGGGTTGGAGTTAACCTACAACAACAATAGATGTAGACTCACCTAGATGTTCAAATATCGTGATGCTTGCAAGTTTGATGAAGATAAAATGAAGGAGAAACAGAACCAATACCTTGAAGAGTATTTCAACTCTTTAGATCCAAAAGGTGAATGTGCTTTGGAAAAGACAACAAGGGACAAGCCTGTTGACAAAGGTCATATGAACACAGACTTCATAAGAGTGGAAGACAGGATAATTCAGTCAAGGTCAGAAATTTCAATGACTTTATATCCTTTTTAGATTTGGTAAAGGATGATAAAGTAATCTGTGTAGATTGGGATCTCTTTAGAGCAAAATTTATTACACAGGTTGTGTGGGAAGATTTCCAGGATCGAATGATCATAACAACAACATGCCAATCATCATATAAAATAAGAATAAAAAAAAGTGAAACAAGGAAGATTGGGTGAACCCATAATATTGATATTAATAATTTGAATTGGGTTACTTGTTTGTTACAGAAAGTTACATATTTATACTATTCTAATATGTATGTAGAAGGGTTGTGATTGTTCATTAGAACCAACAAACATGTCCTCTGATAATAACTAACTTCTAACCGTAAATAACTAACTATAATAACTGTCAAGTGACAAGTCATCAATCCTATGTATTCAACCTTATTGGTCGAATTTTATGTGCGCTAATAATATTGTGTGTGATCTTTGGTGCAAATTGCAAATCCAACGAAAAACATGCAGACTTGATTTTGAGAAACAAAGATTAATGGATTATGTTTTCCAACAAAATTTGATGATATGGTCAAGTTGTTTCATGTAGAATATTTACATAAGCGAGTGTTAGGTCCAATACCCCCTGTGATTAATGGGAGTGAAATATATTTATTGGATCTGTATAAATTAATAGATAGCTTTGAAGGTTATCTAAATGTGTTGTTCTCAAGACTGTTTGGAAACATTGCTGAGATGTTAGGATTGCTAAGTGAATATTGTGAAGAGGTAAAAAGGTGTTATAATGTATATTTAGCTATAGTAAAGTGCTACTATAAAACAGCAAGAGTACCTAGAGATTGTGAGAAGAAGAAGGCCACTGAGATGGCAGAAGTAGGCTGGGATCAAGCCTATGTTGAAGACCAACAAGATAGAGTTGGCTCAGAAAGAATGGCACAGGAAGGCTTTGGGAATACATTAAGGAAATTGGAACACTTTGGAATCAAGCTTGAAGATTCTGATGATGAAGGCAATAAACAACAATCAAGAGCAAAAGAAACTGGTTATACAAGGCTGCAAAAGGATTATGAAGACTTGAAAATGAAGGGACTTGCAGCAATAGAAGATGGTGATCAAGAGGGCAACACAAGCACCTCAAGTGATGACTTTTACATCATCACTTGAAGGTTTGCAAAAGAATGAAGAACACAAAGGTTTAAGCAATTGTGATATTAGGGGGGAATATTGGAAAGTAATATCACAATTACTTAAATATCGGTACTTATATAGTGTTATAGAGTATATAGCATAGTAGTAATTATGGCCTAATTGTATATAATATTAAGGCATGTAGTTTAGTTTCTGATTTGGGCCAAAAGGCTAACTCTATTACAGTTATAGTTAGGAAAACAGTTAAGTTACAGTTATGTTTGAAGGGTTGTGTTGCTTGGGACATTTGAACTAGCACATTGACACCCTTTGGTGGTGTATATATAGGCTTTTAAAGTCTGTAAACAATATCATATCAATATTACAGTTTTATTTCATATATTGCTCCTTCCTCCCATATCTTTTGACTGCACTTTTGCATACTGCATATACACCCTTTTTTCAATCCTATTACAACAATGGTGAACAATACTTGGTATCATGAGAAGGAATGGTTAAGAAAGAAACCTGTGACAAAGACTCTGAATTCTCAACACAACACACCCTTTCAAGTCGTGCCTTTTCATTTTGTTTATATAGATAGAACATGTAGCCAAAGAGAGATGATGACAGATTTATAAAGCATTTATATTTAGTAAAGTTTCAATCTTTATCTTGTGTTTTGGTATATTGTGACTACGTTTAGATCATAGATCCAACGAAAGGACCAGAGTCTGGTTCATGTTGTTAGAAAGGAAATGGATGCATATCGTCTTTACACGGAAAGTTAGATATTAAGCTTATCACTTCTGTTTTTACATAGTCATAAGCATGCTCATACATAAATTCATGCATGTATGCATATACACACATGAACACATGTTCATGCCTCATAAGAGTTCCTAATCTGCAAGTGCATTTTCAGGTGGTTCCTTATCTCTTAAAGTTCATCGACATTTTGACAAATATATACGTACGGTTTAATCGAAAAAGACTCAAAGGCCGCACTGGAGAAGAAGACTGCAGAACTGCACTTTCAACTCGCGCGATCTCTACCATGTAACCCTATATTTCTATCTATTATAATGTATGTACAATCACTACACACAATCGTCCTTTCGTATTTTCTTTCAGATATTTATTGACGTGTGAGACACTCGTGTTTATTTATAATACTTTCTTTATTTTTATAAATGGGCTGTAAAGTGATGGCTCCATTCACACCGTTCTTCACTGAGGTTCTTTATAGAAACTTGTGGAAAGTATCCAGTGGATCAGAAGAAAGCATTCACTTTTGCAGTTTCCCTGAAGTAGAAGGGCAAGTAATCTTGGCTTTTGTGACACAAATTGCATTCTCGTTCTTCTTGTCTCGCATAATAGGGAGGAAGTCGTATTGAACAAAGTGTTAATAGAATGATCATGCAGGTAATAATCGTGAACATCATAACAAACCTTTGAAAACTCCACTCAGGTATTTTAATGGTGCTTGACATCATTGCAAGTTGGTTTATTGTCATTTTTCTAATAGACCGGTCCTAAATGTGTTTGCAGGGAGATGATCGTTATCCAGATGCTGAGTTCCTAGACGACATTGTTTCTAAAACATCTTTGTCTACTTAACTGATATATAAGACCATTCTCACCTTCATCTTGTATAATTAATGTCAAGTCTGTTGTGCTGTGCAATGATCCTTAATTTATTGTATGCTTTTTACGCGCTGAACCTGATTTCAGGTACTTTAAAGCTCTTCTATTCTCTTTGCTTCAGCTACTTTATCTTAATATTTCATGTGTGAAGCATGAAATAATGTGTCTTATTATTGTATCAGTAAGTTGGTTCGAAGACTGGGCAACTCAATGACAGTAGTTGCAGGGGCTGTGAAGGCAATGTCACAAGAAGACATTTTGTCTTTTGAGAATGCAGGGGAAGTAACTATTGCTGGTCACTGTTTTGAGGCAGACTCATATCAAGGTAAACAGATGATTTCATTTTACGCAATAGTTTCCGGATGTCTTCAAGATAAACCTCTTTTGAGAATGCAGGGGAAGTAACTATTGCATCTAGTGATCGTGGGGAAACTTGACATTTTTATGATATTAAGCTCAAATGATGATTAAAATACTTCTTTACCTAGCATTCTGTAACTTTTTAGGTGATGTTTTGGTTATAATGGACTTGCGCGCTGATGGCTCCTTGTTCGAAGCTGGTTTTGCACGTGAGGTATCAATATACCCCCTCCCTCTTTTTTATCAAATTATTTAACAATATCGTACCTTGCTTGGTTCTCTAGCAGCATCTCAAACATGCCTGATTAAAACTACTATCGTAGGTTATAAACCTTGTCCAAAAGCTAAGAAAGAAGTCTGCAATGGAACCCACCGATTCGGTGGAGGTCTATTTCAGTTCACTAGATGAAGACACATCAGTTTCTTCCAAAATTCTAAAATCCCAGGTAAATCCTAGGGTTTTGCTATGCATAAACTAATGAATTGATTGATTTGGGCTCTGCTTTTTCTTTAACGGGTCAAATTGAGAAAAAAACAAAAAAACTTGCGGAAAGTGAAACAGGTCAAAAGTCGTAAATGTCAATTTTGTCATACATGCATCCTCAAAATTTGTTTGATTAGTGTGTGTGGCGGTGGGTTCAAACCCGTGGATTAGTTGGCCAAAAGGTTAGAAACCATCGGTAACCAAAACAATAATTGCTTAATTAGAAAAAAGTCTACTCGGATCAAGCCAACCCGGACGCCTACAAAAATCATCGGTTTTGACTTGCTATCCTATGCGCCTGATCCATTTGCCACCTCTAGTTCATAAAGTTAACGAGGGTCAGCTTACTGGACACTAGCTTTTATGACTTACAAGTTAATAAAATTTGCATTTTACTTTTCATTTTGCAGGAAGCATACATCAGAGAGTCATTAGGCTCATCTTTACTTGACTATAGCTTGATTCCAAACCATGCTGTAAGATCTCTAAAATGCAAAGCTGCATATTCTGCTATTACGGAGTAGTTTTCTTTATGTTCATTTTATTGATGCTACTAGCGTTTGCTTTATATATATATTTCCTAGAAATTGAAACAAAGTATTGTACCTTCAATATTCAACTTGGTGTATAATTTTGCTTTATAGGTTTGCAAAGTAATCTTCCACGGTCAAGAATATGGTGTTAAAACAGTAAGTGCAAAGTAATCTTCCACGGTCAAGAATATGGTGTTAAAACAGTAAGCGCCCCCAACCATGTTCTTGTAGATACAGTAAACTAGTAAGAACAAAAATGCAAATATGGTGTTAAAACAGTAAGTGCCCTCAGCTCAAAATTTCCAGTGCCCTCACTTGTGAGTGGAAGCCAACAACAAGTGCTCTTGGATTGAATTTTGCCACTCAACAAACTTAGCAATGGCTTTTTTTCTTCTCTTTATGGGTTTCTGGTTTTGTTTTATGGGGTGAGTGAAATATGGGAAAGATAAGATGGGGAAGAGGATAAGTGGAGACCAAGAGTTTAGGCTTGTGAGTGCTGGATCTGTGTATTATTCATTTCATTATCTAATACTAACATACAAAAGGTAGTTTACTTATTTAAATAGTACCAGCAGTACATATTGTTTGATAAGTAAGTTAGCAAAAAAATGTTGTAGTAATACAATTGGCCACTAACAATCACTTTACAGTAAGTTTCCTTTGCTTTCTAATAATAAATTATTTTTCCAAGATTTTAGTTATGCTATTGATATTTATTATGGTTTTATGATAAGTTAAAAATACAATAAAACATTTGAGCGATGTTTTGTTTGTCTCGGACTCTCGTCTAAGTAATTGATAATATAAGGCGACTAGTTTTTATGGTAAACTGGTTGATATTACCCACATAAACAAAGTTTCATTTTATAGACACCTACACCTCTTATTAGTGTTAATTGCTTGGAATTAGAGTGTTTTGCTCTTAACTAAATCCGACCCGACCCGATTGTTTAGAAGTTACACGAAAATAAAAAATATTTCTCTCTTCTCATTGCTCACCGCCCCCCATAGTTACATTTCCTGGCTCCGCCACTGCCTGTACCCTATACAGTTGCAAGTTTGTGGGCTAAAATTTTTGTTATGTAATTATTGGAAAAGATTGATGGAAAGAGTGAAACACGATGTAAGCTCAGTGGTTTTATTATTGTAGTTTGTTCCAATTATCGTACGAGCATAATGGTGTTAATAATCTTTACTTGTTCATATACCTTTACTTCACAATCTGTATACTAGTCTCTTTTGAACAAGCCGAACCAAGCATAGTCTCGACTGGCCTTGACAACCAAAAGTTGGTACAAATTCAGGCTCCCGAGTTTGATCTTTGTTCATTTGTAATGTTATAAATCTTGCCCACCATAACTATGAATCTTACTACGCAAAACAACTCTTCGATCTTTGATTATAATTCTATGACATATGACTATGAATGCAGCAATAACAAAAAGTCGGTTTGATAACAAATACTCGCATATGGTCACACCTAGAGGGGTGAGCAAATGGACTGAGAAACGAACCGAACTTTAGAGCCGCGGTCCGTTTCTCGGTTCTTCAATATCGCAAATTCTGGTTCTCGGTTCGGGAAGAACCGCCTGACTTTAAAATATATGAGATGTTTTTGGGACGTTTTGTTGTTTTTGTGCGATACTTCAAGCAAACCACAAAATCCTTTCTCAAAATCTTTTCCTTGTACCATACGTTACACTTTTAAACTTAGATGAAAACTTACAATAAATTTTTATTAACGCAACGAACTAGGAGTTATTTTCTATGTACGTTTTCACTTTCAGTAAAAATGTAATGATAGTTTGGTACAAGTATTTTTAGTCTATGCGTTTAAGTGAAAAGCTTAACCAAATATGAATAAAGCAAAATTATGTGGGAAGACTGTATCAAATTAACTGTAATAGTTTCCTACTTTCATGTTTATCTCGATTCATAGCACTCTACTTTGTTTAGCTATTAGTGGGTCACAATTCAAAGGGACACCAATAGGCTAACTGTAAAAAATAAATCAAAGAGGTGCATGATGATCAGTTACCTCAGAACAGTGAACCCATCTGAATCGTGTATTATGGTTTCACCAAAAAGCTCAAATCTATAGTGACTATTGACATAGCTCGGATCAACTGCTATATACTTTAATCGTTCAATATTCTTTATGATTTATACGTAAATGAGCGCAACTACATAAAAAATATTGAATTTTTAAGGAGTTGAAAATTTTCGATTCCAATCAGGTAGAACCGAATACCCGAACCAGACACAAAAACCAAACCGCAACCAAAACACGCTCTTCGGTCCGGTTCTGGGTTCCTAAGATATGCAATTTTCGATTCTCGGTTCTCTCAATTCCGGGTGTGACATCGATCACTAGATAATTAAATGCGTACATTGTTATAGTCGCATAATAGTATGCAGTCACCATCCAAAATGGTTCTAACATGAAGAAAAAAATCTAAAACTGTGATTTAAGTATAAGGATTTTGCTAACAAGTGCTCACTGGAAAGAGGTTAACGTGTAATTAATGAACACGAACTTTTTTAATTAACTAAAATATGCATTAAATACACATTAAATAAGCTTATAAATTACTATACTTGAATATGATTTTCACTTGAATGAATTAAAACATTCCTTTTATAAACAGATTAATCTCTGCCCACTGAGCAGAGGTTAGCAAGACCCTAACTTATAATTAATATCGTCTCAAATTTACTATTCACGTTTTTTTTTTTTTTTGTGTGTTTGATAATTGTTCATTACTAAAAAAAATAAAAATTAAAAATGATCGAGTTTTCCTGTTAACCACACTTGAAGCTATTATTACAAACTATAAAGAAATCACAAATTAATTAGAGTATTTTTTTCGATGGACAAGATTAAAGGAGTACAAGATTTGCAACATTATTAAGAGCTTAGGTTGGGCGTAATGGTGATCGCGGTCGTCACTGTCACATCAGAGGCAACTCACTACAACCATTTTCATAATCAAGATAGTAAGACGATCACGATCACCACAAAAAACATACCCCCGTAAACACAAAAATACCTCAACAAAACAATTTAAAAACACACACTCGCACACAAACAAAGGGGAGGACTCGATCGAGTATACGACCGAGTTATGCATCGACCAACACCATGACCAAACTCATGTAATGAGGGACACGTCCAAAAAGAAGGACCGACCGACGAATCGACCATCCGTTACGGATGATCTTGGAGCTCTAGGTATGTTGACAATATTTCATGGTGTCATTTCATCTTACAATATCATGACACGAAAAACGACCCAACTAAATTTTATTCGCACTTGTAACATTGAATACGGACACACTAAAAAACATACATATAACACAAACATAACGCCCAAAAATCCCAACGTTATAGATAGACGCTGACCCCTCCATGGCACAACGACGGTGTTATCAAGATGTTGGGTCGATGACACTGTGATATCGTATGCTCTTTTATTAAAATAAATAAATAATACTCTCTCCATCCTATAATTATTGTCAAGTGTTGACTTTTGAAGTCTTTAGTTTTCAACTTTGATCTTAAATATTTTTATTTGTGTTATATATCACCTGATGAAAAATATATTAATGAATTGAGTTTTAAATGTATTTTTATTTGTATAATTTTCATTAAGTATTATCTATACTACATATAAAGTAAAAATAGTCAATGTTGAAATGTTAAAATTGTTGAAATATTGAAAAATGATCAAGCCATGCATTTAAAAAGGAAACTATGACTTGTATGACATTTGGAAAGGAAAATATTGAAAGTATTGAAAAATATGACTTATATGACATATGTTATATGTTTAAAAAAAAACTATTAAAATTAAAACCGATTAATCAGGACGCTTTAAAGCTAAATTTGGTTGACCGGTTTCTTTGACCGATTCTTCGATCACAACGGTTCAATAGGTTGAACCGCCTGGTGCCAAGCGGGTTTCAAAACATTATTTTTAATATCAAATCCTGAAACTTTTATTATTTTCGTTTATAACTAATAAATTTTTTTTATCACGAAAACTATCTGCCGCTAAAAAATCCCGTGCTATACACAAATACTCATCTAGCATAACATAAATAAAAATATTTAAGGTCAAAATTGAAAAAAATTGCATTCAAAATTACTGTAGTAATTATCGGATGGAGGTAGCAACAATATACAATTCTCATTAAGCAATCCAAACAACCCCTTACGTACACTCCACAACACTTTCAAACAACCAAAATCCAAACACACCCAATTAGATTACAATTCTCATAAACTCAAAAGGGGTCACTCAATTGGAATCAGGTAATCTAAAAATCTTGTATCAATTTCTGAATTCAAGATTGAAATGATCACACAGTTTTGATTCTTAATTGGGTCTTGCAATTATTTGAGATATATATATAAATGATCACTTGCTTATTTCAAACACCTTATTATCATAAGGGTCTTTGTAATTGCTTATTTATCTGCTTATATTCAAACCATATACGCAGTTTTGTGGTACTTCTGCTTATTTTGGAGTTCAAAAATAGGGTGGTAGTTTTCAATAAGCAAATTGGACTCCTTATTTCAATGTGCTTATTTGAGATGAAACTGAATTTACATATTTACCCTCGTTTAGAACCGCCTGCGTAATAAGCTGTTTCCAAGCAAAGTGCAAAACTAAAGTATTTTAGTACTTATTGTGCAGACTCACATTCATTAGGTGCACGAAACCTACCATTATGATGATCTCGCGCCTTTAACCAAGATTTAGTTTTTGAAATCGACTAGTAGAAAGCTAGAAAGAAATAGCCTTGTTTTGTTGCAATGGATCAATCTGACGAGCTCCACAAGGAGCGTATGGCTGCACTTTTGAGAGCGGTATATGCAACAAAGTACGTTAAACATGATAACATTCCAGCCCAAATTGAAGAGGTAACTAAAGTAACAATGCATTATTATGAAACGTTAATCATTCCGAACTCTAATGTATTTTTTTGTAATAATTTAGGGGCTGTATTTGGGTTCTGTTGGTGCTGCAAATAACAAGACTCTTTTGACAAGTTTAAACGTTACTCATATCTTAACTGTCGCCAATTCACTACCTCCTGCATACCCAAATGATTTCACTTACAAAATCGTTGATGGTAACAAAGTTCATTTTGTGTTCATATATGTTTATTAGGCTGTTTATCGTCTGACCACAGAACTTTCTTTTATTTAGTATCCGACAGAGAAGAAGTAAATATTGCACAGTTCTTCGATGAGTGTTTCAATTTCATTAACGAAGGTAAAAGAATGGGTGGCGTGTTGGTCCATTGCTTTGTGGGAAGATCAAGAAGGTAATATTTGTGACTATTTTCTTACTTTTTGCTTCATCTTGTCAATATACATCATCAAGGGTGCGATATGGATTACTTATAACCCAAAAGGGTAGTCTGGTTGTAAGGGCTTGGGAACCCAAAAGGGTAGTCTGGTTGTAAGGGCTTGGGAGTCTCAATAAGAGGTCTGAAGTTCGAATCCCGTTAGCTGCAAACTCCTTGGGGCCATCCGCCCTAGCCATATTATCCAGTATCGTGGAGAGCTAGTGATTTACCAGTCTCCATATAGGTCTTGCGGGGTGGTCTGTGGAGTCGGGGCTTACGTGCCAGGTCACAAAAGGTGGCTTGGGTGAAGTTTCCCTCGTAGTTAATAGAAAATTAGAAATAACTTCTCATTGTGACTAATGTGAATTATATTTGTAATAAGTCGTTAAGTACCACTTCTCGTGTCATGAAAATTAACAGAAAGAATTTACAACTACACAACATACCAACTCATAACTTCGATCGTTTTCTCTTTTTTCATTTTTCTTGGTGCGCATTTTACACATTTAGTCAAAAGATGATTATTGAACTATGTCAGAAGTTACACGTTTCATTTCTAGGACAAAATAAGTAATAGTTATCTACATGTTAAACATTGATTCTTCTTGGATTTATATACTAGTATCGTATCTTTGGATGTCCTTATATTATATTTTAAGGTACTCCTAGTGGTCCAATACAGTCAATAATTTCTAACTATGAAAAACTCAGTCTGATGGTCAAACATCATGTATTCGATGTACATATTTTTTTCTCAAACTTTTATAATACTTTTTACTGATCCAATGTAGTGCAGATTCTGACGGTCTAAGAGACAAGGATCATGTTTATTGATCTTGGTTTGAAACTTTGAAATCAAAAGTAGTTTGTGTGACAAAGTTAAAGCGGGACAGCTAAAAGTGAACACATGAATGATTGAGTGCCACAACGGGATTACCTTTAACTTTATATGCCATATGGCCAAAAGCAGATTGCTAAGCTTAACATTGTTTTTCAAATATCTGTCGTTATACAAGCTTTCATTTTATGTTTAGGGGAAAACCGTCTTACTATGTCATGTTGATGATAAAGATGCTTGATTACTGAATGTTTGATTCAAATTATGTAATTATCTGAGTTGAACTTATATTTTTGATGTAGTGTTACTGTTATTTTGGCCTATCTGATGAAGAAGCATCACATGAGCTTGTCTGAAGCTCTGGACCTAGTGAAAAGTAAACGAAGTGTGGCTTCACCTAACTCCGGTTTCATGTTGCAGCTGCAGAACTATGAGAAATGTCTTCGAGGTAATCTAGTTTTTTATACTAATTAATAATTACACACCGCTTTACATCCAACAGTTCTGACCATTTATTTATGAATGAATCGATTTTATCTCTAATGGACGGATTATGTGGATTAAAAAGTTAGCTAACTCAGGGTTTGATGGTTTGCAATGCAGGAGTATGAGTAAGGACTGGTGCAAAAAGTGGTTGGTTGTCGATAACAAACATTTAAGGCCAAGAAATCATATAGAATGACTCGTGTATATGAAAATATGTAAACTAAATGCAATATTATTACAATAATAATAATTGAAGATTCGACTAATACTCTAGCGATGTAGCACAATCTATATGGTATTCAAGTTGATATATAGCAGTCTTTCTTGAGGTACCTCATTAGATGTATTAGCAAAATCACTATGCATCTCAAGCATACCAAAACATAAAGCTAAAAAGCAATAAACATTGCATCACTTCATGTCGATAAACCCAAGAACGACACTACTAGCTTCAAATTCTGACGAAATTCATGACATTAGTATTAAAGTTCTTGACCCGGGAGATGTATTTGCCCCTCATTTTCTCAGCTCGACACGCTCATTCATCGAAGGATTTGACTCAGTCAATCATAGTTCCTATGGGATATGAGCCGTTTATTCGAATACCAAAAATGGAGTTACACCAGTTAGCAATCAAGTCTTTGCATTGTAAACTAGGTTGATTGAACACCACAATAAGAGAAATTGAGGAGCGTTTCTTGTCAATCAGTCAGATTTTCGACCGACACATGATTGATCCATCAAATGGTGTGTTGGTCCCAAATGAAACACAATAATGTAGGCTATTTCAAATCCAGTTCTCGAAAAATCACCAATTATTCATACAAGTCATAATAGACTTATAATAATGAAAAGCTTACAATTCATGGTTTGTAACCATTATTTGTTCTCGGATTTCTTTTCGTGCTTACAATTGGCATTTGATTTTCGTTAGTTTCAATCGATCAAATTTTCAACTAGCATATAATCCATCCGTCGACCGTCTGCTACTCCCGTGACATGAAAAGCTAAAAAAAAACAAATGAACTTTTTTTTATACTTTTACATGGTAAACTTTTGTGTTTAAAGTGTATACCTAAAGTCATACAGTTAGTTGAAAATCATAAATTGTATGATGTAAAGCAAATGAACTTTAACATTAGTGTATAAAAAAAGTGTCAAACATCATTGAATAGTAGATAGAATGTTATTGGGCCTATGTGGGTTTGATGAGATACATGAAATGGGGCCTCACCCATCAACATCTATCCAAAATCCTTCACGGGTATAATGAGATTATTTTTGTCGTCTACATTTATTTTGTCAGATATTGCACATGCAATAATAATATGCGACATTAATATTACGTCGACGTGACATCATATTTAGTTCCTCTGTCGTTTCAAAAATCATAATATGCCAATACTTTTTTTCTAAATAGCTAGATATAGTTCGTATGTAAAGTACTTCAAGTTTTCTACATGATTGTGACATACTATATGTATGTATTTTAACTACCTGTGGCTTGTAAAAAGTTAACACGTGTGGATTTCATCATGAACTTTTTCTTACATTGTGTTCAACCTTTTACAAGTTACATTATTTGCTTTTACTCAAAGAGGGAAAAAAAAAATTGAGATAATGCCTAAACGGATTGTTATAAATTCTTTGAATGAATTTGTATACTACAATTTGAAGGTGATTAGTCGAAATCATTACTTAATATAGTGGTGATTGGCCCGAATAATATTTAACGGGACTCAGTTTAGCTTAAATGTAGCAGGATATGATGAAGTGTGCTTTGTGGGAGGAGTATATGGCCGAGCCAAACGTTCGATTGGCTAGTATGTCCTCCGGATCATGAACAAGGTGTATGAACATTGGTAAATTGCTTATATGAATACAAACTAGCGCTTGGTGATTAAAGATATCATGCATGTATCAAGTGCAAGTCTGTGCTAGTTATGATGAAATGTGAACCAAATATATACTTTGGAAATATATCGGTTCAGTTTGCACATAAAGATATTGTAAAGAATCTTTCTATGATAGCTTAACCTAGATCTTTCAAAGGCATCTAGTCATAACACATCTCAAGATGTGCTTAGATAGTATTCAATATATTATGTCATTTTCGCTATTTATAAACGGTGTAGTTTTTGCTGTAGCACGTTTCATCCCTCACCCTGAACGTTCACTAGCTGTAACTAGTCGTTGCAATGAGCTCCGACATGTGTGACAGTTCTAACGTTATTCCCTTGATGTGTGCAACACTACATGCACCATCAACATTGCATCTTGAGTACAAAAAATACAATCAAGAGGCGTTACGCGGAAATATATACATACTGTCCGCTTTATATAACAAGTTGAAGAGAATAGTGTATGCATGCTTTATGTGGTTTCTTGTTTTGTTAAAGTTTATACATCATCTATGTTTAGTATGTAGCAATCATAGATGTTGATTAATCTTCCTATAATTGGTCTTATTTCACTATCAAAAACCAATTAATGACTTATATCGTCATGATTAACTTAAACATGCTTTCTTTTTGATAACCGGTGTCAAATCTATATACCTAACGAGCTTAGGCTTTGTAAGGAAAATTTCCTCTACTTATATCTTCTAACACGGCAACCAATCTTATTATGATATGACTTTTGAAGTAGACACACATACTACATTTTTAGTTCTTGTTGTAACAAACTCTTGCTAATGTTATTATGTATCCCTTTCTTTAAAAGAAAGTATGCGCGAAACAACCACAACATTGATGCATCAAAGTTTAGCTACAACACTTTGTTCGACGTCAAGCTGATGCATCGAGTGTGTCCAAATCTATGATATTAGAGCGAGTACCCTTTATTTAAGGTAACTACAATATCACCAATAGGTCATAACGACATCTGTAATACTTGATCATGTAATAAGTTCTTAAACTGCTTATTAAGGAAGCTCGGTAATAATGACAATCGAAGCTACTAAACTTACCCTAAAAAACTGTTAATAAGTTATTAGATGGTTTAGACCATGAACTCCCTGGCCAAGACTGAACGAAAGACACGTTCTAAACATATCACATGGTTTATTGAATAGTATAATTAGAACGGAAAAACGATCATGTGACAATATACTAAACTCTGCTCTTGTTTACGGGTACGTAACTATACCAAACCTAAACACCTAACAATCATTAGTTTCCTGAAAAGGACAAGATCCAAACATGCCTTCTTGTATAACTACCGTGCGAACTACGAGTTTACCTCAAGCATAATAAGAATTATACCATTTATTCGCGTATGCTAACATACCCAAGAACAATGAAACAGTTTGTCAATACCAGATTATATATGAATCGATGATAACATTTATTTCATAATACCTATTATATAGGGGTGTAACTTGTTAGTACTAGCTCACTTGACTTAGTTCTTCAAAAATGCTTACTAGAACTTAACTTGTAGCTAAATCAGAGGCGGACCGAGAGGGTTCCAAGGGTGCTCGTGAACCATAATTGGTGTAAGATTATGTCAAAATACCGGTTTTTCCGAAATATACGTTGTTCTAAATTTAGTTTTAATACGCTTATGCTGAAAATTGAAATGCGATGGCACTTGTAATTTGGTCACTATGAAACGTCTACCACTAAATTACATTTTCAATGAAGTGCAACCAGAAAAGCACTTTACTAAACTAAAAGTTAGACATGTCTTATTTAACTTGACATGACAATTAGGAAATTAAAGTTATTTGTTCTTATCTTAATAGAGAATGTATCGGTCATTCTAAATGGGGCCGATTCTTATAATTTAAGATACATTGATACCACTTGACTTGTCTTAATCCTTTTTTCCACTTTCAAACTTTAGGCACTTTAAAGCACAGTAATTTGAGTCAAATAGTTTTGATCTTTTTATATTTAAAACGACTGAGAAGTGACATGAGTGGGATTCAATTAGTTTGACCTCTCTTAAGTTTTAATCATATAAATGAACGATGTTACTACGACCGATATGTCATTTGACAATATACTAAACTCTGCTTTTGTTTTCGATTGATATAAGTGACATGAGTGGGAAGTCAATTTGTTCATGGTATTTGCTTATTTTATTCTTTCACTTTTTAGAACATCAACTATTTATTTCACACAATATACACCACATTATATCTCATATGTCATAAACAGGACTTGAACCCACAACCATTCGATTGACGTATATTTGTGACGCTTTTTTTTTTTTTTTTCATGTTTCTTCTTGTAAAAATTAAGCATCACAAATTGATTTATGCACTTTTTGAGTGTAAAATTTTATTTTTGTACATACGTGTAAACTGTTTTTATTAAATCTTAATGGTGAAATTTTTTGTATATTTTTTATAAGTGTTAACATTCGTGAATGTGAAAAAATATATTTTTTCACCTAAAAGCAGAGGAAAAACTAAGTGTAAATGACATTTTTTTGTGTTTTATCCATAATTAATTAATATAGACACCATTAATTCCAAAAAATATATAACTATTTTGTCAAATAAAACACAGTGACCTAGCTAGCAGTATCAAGTTGGTTCAACTTGATACTTATTCTTTGTAGATTTGTAATAATTCTTTGTATTATGTTTTTTTTGGGATCTATTACTTTATTCACTTTGTGATAGTTTGGATGCCTTTGTTTGTAAGTTGGGGGTTTTGTTAGTTATATATATTATCTTGCAAAAAAAATCAAGTTGGGTCCAACAATTAAGTGCAACACATCTTCACATGACAAGAAGTCGGCAATAGGGTACATAATTACTACAGTTTTTGCACTATCATCCCAAATGACAATTGGGAAAACTACTGGTATAATTGCTCAACAGAAATGAACATTCATTTTGCAATAACATCATTTATGTGCATATTATGATGTGATTCTGTCATATGTTTATTTGACTTTATAATAAGTTTAATGAGGTCACATTAGTCTATTTTAAGGACAACATGGTCAAATAAAACCACTGTGTGTGGTGTGAGTGTCCTAAGTTTCACCCAATTTAAGGAAAACAACGTATGTGAGGTTTGACCATCATCCACCACTTACCCCCCACCAATTCCGTGCATTTTATCACCCACCTCTCACTTACAATTAATGGAAAACATTTCACATGATTAATAGTGTTATCACTGTTTTAGTTATCACTAGCAGATATTAAGTTCATAGTTTTAAATGTCGCGTCATGTCAGCGTTGAGGCGCCGTTAAAACGTGAGGCGTGACTTTCATGTTACGTGATAAATCAAGGCGTCGATTCTAGGCATGGCGTAAAATAAGATGGGAAAAGGCACGTTAAGGCGTGACGGGTTTTTTGATTCAACTCGATCCGATAAAAAAAATTAAAATAAAAATAAAGAATATTACATGTAAAGATAGTTTTTTAACCATATCCATTATGTTCAGCGCTTTTTGTAAACTCGATATATATAAAATATATAAATATTCTCATTTAAGCTTTAAAAACGCAAAAGTTTCCCTTTAACCACTAAAACATATAGCTTAGTCATCTCGTCACACCACAATTCGCGCTATTTATAACCTTAATTAAATTAACTCACACTTTTGCAAAAGGGATCATAAGCCATAAGTAAATGAATGATATTACCTTGTTTGATCATTTATGTAAATAGTGTCAAATCTCATTTATACTTTATCATCAAGTGGTCACAAACTCACAAGAGAAGTTAACTAGAAAAGGTAATTAAATAGTTCAAAAAGACATCCACAAGCAACTCAATCTGTTAAAACTTTATATAGAGTTTTTCTTTTGTAAAGTTGATTGTTTTCTTATGTAAAAGATTATTTTTGTAATCAGATTTTTTTTGTCAACTATTTGATCTTTCATAAAATCGTAATAATTGTTCACTCGACTTTTTGAAGTATTTTGCATCAACTTTGATCATTAATATATTTATTTGTGTTACATAATAGTTGATGAAAATTATATCGAATGAAAATACGTTTAAAACCAAATCTATTCATATAGTTTTCATTAAGTATTATATTACACAAATAAAAATATTTATGGTCAAAGTTGAATAAAAAAGACTTAAAAAAGTCAAAGTGGACAATTATTATGTGACGGAGGTAGTACTTTTCTAAAGAGATCAACAGTAAATAAAAGGATAGTGACCTTTTAATCATAATATGTGGCTTTTTATATAAAAAGTTTGAACACATCGTTACATAAACTTAAACTCTGTAAAGATATATATTTTTTCTAATTTGTTAACATGACTATTTCAGAGTTATTGCACTTAGCATGAATTAAATCTGAGAACTCTCACATTTTAAAGTCACAAAATTTTTATTATCAAGCTAATCATGTGTAATTAAAACAGACCTGAGATCGGTAGTAATGGAGGGTCGACCACAAGGTCGGTCGCCTCTTCAAAAGCGTCCCCCAGACACGTGCCCTATAGAGAAAAAAAATGAAGGCTTGGTTGCTTGGGCGACCGAGTGTGTGAGTTTTTATTTATTAAATTGTTTAAGTAGATATGTTTTTTGTGATGACCGATGTCGTTTTATTATACTAATTTGGTCATGCAGAAAGTCTCAGAGAGAGAAAGTTGAATTTACGCTGAGGTGATATTAATAATCACGGTCGCATTCGGCCACCGTTACTACCGGCCTAAGTTTAATTCATGAGGATTAATACTTGCATCATCAAAAATGATTCACACATCACAATTATACATATATAGTATTGTAACATGTGCATAAGTGATCTGATATTGTGGTATGTGAATCATTTTTGGTGGTGCAAGTATCAATTCCCTTAATTCATTGGTTGTCATTTTTCCGAAGTGGGTGAGATATTGAATGAAGGAATTGAACTTAGGTACCTACTTGGGCACGTGAGTTGAGCATTATAGTCACCATGAGTCCACCCTGTTCATAAAACGTGTAGTACTATACGTGTGTTAGAGAATATACAACATTCTATTAAGTTTTTTCCTTTTTCTAAAATGATACCTAGCTAAAAGCATCTTTACGGTATGCACAAATTTTGGTGTAAAATGATGAAAAAAATAGTGTCACATTTGAATTTTTTACTTTGTTTTGGTGCTATAGTTAGAAATGATTTGATGTTTTGGTAGATACCTTGGAAATGTAGTATATATTTGATCAAATTCTTGCTTACATAGTTTATCTACTTTGGTGTAAGAAACTAAAAATGTGGTATATATGAGAACTTTAATCTGAGCTATAGAGGCAACTCTTAGTTTACAGTTGCATTTACTTTTAATTAGTTCATGAGATCTCAGTGATTTTTAAATAGTCGACAGCCTTACTCAAGTTTATACTTATGTGTTAATATTAGGGTTGTTCTATTTTTGGCAACGCTTCATGTTAATTGAGTTTTAAAAGCACAATTGCACAAATCCGTCAAAATAGGGGCACCTTTGTCCAAATTACATGAATTAGGGTTTGCATGTTATTGACTAGCGTACCAAGCTACCAAAATATTAGGGTTTTCGTATATGGATGTAATCTTACATATAGTCAAATTACCTAAACAGAAAAGTCACTTTTGTTGCTTGTATTATGTAACTCAGATAATGATTAATATTCGAACTCCATAAAGCAGGTTATTCGTATCAAAATATTTTTGCTTTCGCTACAACAAAACATAGAACGGGCGACCAGTTTTCGGCGGGGACACCTTTGTCCCCGTCAAAAGTTACTAAACGACAAAAATCCGGCTGACCTGGCACACCAAAAGTCTACCTGAGCAGGAAAAATTCTACGCAGGTTTTTGGCGGGAACATATCCCTGCCAAAAGTCTAGAAAAATTTGACCAAAATTTTAGCACTCCATCGCTAACTAATTGCTCTCGCGTTAAGTCTAACTTAATTAACATAATCACCAATTAGGTGACTTTTTGGGTTAATTAAGTAGACTTTTGGCGAGATATGTCTCCGCCAAAAGTAGTACCACGCTGGACAATTTTTTACCAGATCAAAGGTTGCGGTTCCCACACGTCCCCGCCAAAAGCCAAATTAGACCCCGCCAAAAAGTTCCACGACTAGGTGTTACGGAGACCTTTTGGCTGGGACATGTCCCCGCCAAAAAGTCAGCAATATCATCCCCTTCAAAAGCAGGTTCTGTTGTAGTGTTTACTCCGATTAATGTATTAAGAAACATTGTAACAAGAAAATGTTTATTCAGTTTGAGGAAGCCAAACCACTAAACCACTTTCTTATCTGATTTTACACAAATCAAACCAAAACCGAATAACATAATGATCATATAGTTATTCAATTTACCTCAATACTGAACACTTTTGTAACTTTGTTATTACAAACTATATATAGTACTAGCTTATAAAATAGGGTTTTATACACGTGTGCTTACAAAAGTATGAGTTAAGACACTAAAAGGACCTTGGTCCCTGAGAGAAAGACGAGGGATTCATGAAATTGTCTTTCATACATCTCGATGTCCTTTTCTATAAGTCCCGGTGTCTTTTTTATGTGCTTAACATGTGCCCTTAGGGCATAAGTTAGAAAAATCCTATAAAATAGATAAAAATTGGCACCATATCAAAATCACTTTGTAAACTAGAAGAATTGTAATATCATATTTCATATACCATATTTTATTGTAGTCGATATTTTTGTGGTGTACAAGTTTAGTCACTAGAAAGAAGCGGCGAAACAAGGAAAAATAAAAGATAATGATGAGAGAGTTGTGAGAGTTATGATGTCTTCCATTGGGACTTGCGGTGGGACCCACACACGCTCTTTTCTAAAAATAAATATGAAAAACAGAAAAAATATAGTATAATGTAAAAAGTATAAATTTAAATAAATAAAAAAAGATTCTCTTTTTCTTACAGGAGGCTAACTAACAGACATTACTTGCTGTTATCTTTTTTTAACTTTTGTCCTTTTTCTCCGTTACACTTCCGTTTCGTATTTTTAGCTTGGCTTGGCTTGGCTAAATTTATTGGCTTACTAATTCTCTTTCATGTTAGTCTTCATTGATATATTTTCCGTACAGAATAATATATGGCTACATATGAACACAGTACATTAGATTCCGGAGATCCATATCACTATTTCCTTAATCCAAGACCAAAAATATTCTACTAATTTCTTTAAATTTTCTTTTAGTATTGGGCAAGGTTATCAAGATCGGGATCCTACCCAGGATCGTTTTCATCTTTGCAAAATCGTGATCGTAAGATCGGATCGGGATCTTAAGATCCTACTCTAATGTTATTTCTTAATAGTTTATGTAATTTTATACAAATCTACAAATTCTAATACATTATAACCATAAAATACTACGAATGTTTCATATAAATGTTGTCCTAAATTATGATTATAAAATGTTTAAAAAGATTAACATTTGTTTTGAATTCTACAAACAAACAACCATATAATTTGTAGTTTTTAGTTTGTAATTCGAGAAAAATAAGATCGGATAGGATTAGATCGTAAGATCGTATGGTAAAGATCGGGATCCTATAAGATCTTAAGCTTGCAAAGATCCTATGTAGGATCCGGATCGTTTTTGCTTTGCAGTATCGTAAAATCGTAAGATCCTAAGATCAGGATCGGGATCCTGACAACCATGACTATTGGGAATGTTAAGTCGGTTTAATCACACTAAACTTGACATTTATTTGGCTACATCAGCAACACATCATTCCCGCTTTTTCATTTCTTCCTCTATAATTTTTACCTAAGTGGTCGAGTATTAATCACGTTAACCAGTTAACCTAAGTGGTCTAGGTTTGTTACCCATGAACCAACAACAACAACAACAACAAAACCTACTCACATAACCTCCATATCAAATACAACAACATGCACTAACACCGACGACAACAACAACTCAATATGCACCATCACCAACAACTACAATGACTAAAGCATCATCAACAACAACATATATTTCACTGGAACCATCTGTGGAAACTACATGTCAATCAAACTCTCGTAAATGCCTTCAAAATAATCTAGCTCAGGATGATTCTGAGGGGAGAAGAGTTATACGGGAGGAAGAGGTCCATTGGGAATTTCTCGTTACTATCATAATTCTCAAATATGTTGACACTTTCTAGTGGATTACATCCTGCTTTTGTCAAATCAATTTTGACATTGCTCATTGCTAAATCAACAAGGTAGAAAAGAAACACACAGATCAACCATACCACAACAACAAAACACACAGATCAACCATCCATTTCGTCAAATCAAGCAGAACCAAATTGGGGAGAAGAATCAAGAGCTTCTTCAACTAACATGGAATTCGACAGGAATGTAATTGATGTAAAGGTATTTGGGGACTGAATCAGTAAAAGAGGAAAGAATGTTGAAATATGTTAATAATCAAGAAAGGCTGAATGGTAATTCTATACCTAATGATCTACCCCAGTGGAGAAACTGACGGTTGAAAAGCCTGAAAAAGTATCTACATCATTTGCAGATGCTTTTGTTTGAAATGGATTGTTAGCCTGAGAAGATTGTTAGCTTGAGAAGATTGTTTAGCTTCAAAAGTGTTGATCATGGAATAAAGAAAAGGTCTACAAAATACAAAGAGTTAAACAGACATGTTTGAAGACTGTAATCATTATTAGCTGAGATACAAGAACGTTACAAGATACAAAGAATAGTTAGAAGACCCTAATGATCAAGGCTAATTAAGTTAGGTGATTAAGAACAATCTGGTTAAAGAATAGTTGAATAGATGATTAGTTGATTAATGAGAGGATGAAACATGGAGTATCTAAGATTCGCATGAAAAGATACATCATAACTCCCAAGTATCCAAAAGAACATCCAAACAAGAGAAGACCTTTAGAATACCTTAATGATCTACCCTTAGGGGGAGATTGTTAGCCGAGAAAAAGTGTAAATCATCGCCTATGGTCTTATTTGTAATAAATATAATAGTTAAAGGTTTAGATGTAAGTTTATGTTAGTATTATACACGTTTGGTTCACGTCTTGTGTGACTATGTATTGTCACGATACTTAGAGGTAACGAGATTGTCATATGTAATGTGGGTATATAAATACCCCAAGACCTCACGAGTTGTGGTGTGTGTCACATAAAAAATCATCTTTGTTTCTGTCTTTAAGATGTGTGTGTGCACTGATGTGTGAAATCGACCTTTAAATTTTATAATATCGTATCTAACGAGAATTCACCAACACTCTCGGGCAGTGTACCATTCGTATATAGTATAGACTCGGTAAGCCCGGGTCGTTCGCTGGAGCGAGGGTATCTAAGTAAACTAAACTAATTAAACAACAATGATTTAAATCCACATTATTATTAAATATATTGATTAACTAAAATTACGAAAATTTCTATAAAATAAAAAGTAAATTGACGAAACTATCAAGAGATTAAAGACATGATCGCCTTGCTATTCATTTATCCTATCAATGACATGAATGTATGTTAAATGTTCATCAAGCTATATTATATTGAGTCTTATGTAGTGTACGTGTAATTCGATCGGCATTCCCTACATGCTTATTCCTATAACTGCCTACGCAATGGTCAGAATCGCAATCGAGGTATAGTCCAAGCATTAAGCTTCTCAACTAATCTATATGACAATGTTTTCTATGTGCTTGTCAGGCATTTAGTTACTACGTATTAGCCAAATATTGTTCACTAAATCTTAAATCCTATTATCTACCACGTTTAACATTGCTAAGCCAATGGTCATGGTCATAACCACTATGATTGTCAACTACTAATAATTACTATCATCGCGTAGCCATAGTTTATGCAAGGACGTAAATATGTAAACGCATATAAACTATCCACAATGCAACTTGAACAAATGTAACAAATCATATCATTAATGGAATGAAGTCATAACAAGGCAAGCAACCAAGCACTAAGGCTTAGCCTTCCATTATAGAAAATAAACAATGATAAATCGGTTTTGAAAGGTTAATGATATACTTGATGATCAAACCGAAGATAAACAACGTTTATGATGTGTAATTACTTGATCTCTTGATATATCTCGCCTTAGAACTCGTGTTGTTGCCTCCTAAGAACGTCCTCTAAGAATATGTTATGAAATCATAACCTAGAATGTGGTTGAATTCGGTATTTAAGCATGAAAAGGCCCACGACCGTGTATCTATACGCTTATACAAATTGGCCCGTATATGTCTTATAGGCCTTGATTGCATTGGCCACGTCATCGATCTTCAAGTCCATACGTTGTATGCTTAGTAAAGGGTATATGCCGTATGGTCTTTGTTAATACAAATATCGTCTATAAACGTTATTTATATTTTACGATCTTTGCTATCTTTTGTTAACGACAATAATAAACTTTATTTTAGAAAAATATAAATTTTGTCAAGTCTTTTATATAGCTACAAAGTTTTTCTTTAAAATAGATTTTAATATAAGTTACTTCTTAATTAACATCACTTAGCTAGCTACTATTTATATTTCACAAGTTTACTTTGTTAAATCTTTTAATCAAAATGTAAATGCATTTTTACATCACTACATGGATCATCATTATTTGAGATATCAAATCTATTAGGATCATAGAGAATATTTTGTAACGAAATGAACTAGATTTGCAAGATTTTGGAAGATCCCCTGTCAGGGACCGACGGAACCAAAATGGTACACGGACGGAACCAAGTTTTTGGTTCCGTCGGATCCGTGGCCTGCTGTGGCTTTTGCCTATTAATAATAAGACAAACTTTGTTGTTTTTCACACACTTACATACATAAACATTGTATATTCTCTCTCACTCCTTATTCCCTGTATCTAACTCATTTATATCCATCTTTGTGACCTCTTAATTAGAAAGAATATCAAAGCATCATTGAAGACTTACAAGCTTCAACAAATAGTTGCAAGTCTTGTTTGTTCATCACAAGTGTGTATTATATTAGTTCATACATCATTGTTTATACCAAACCATTATAAACTTTCCATAGTGATCGGTTAGTATTTTAGTCCTCAAAATACGTAGTGTGACGGGAGTGGTTGTACACTTGTAAAAGAACTCGACATCTAGCTTTGTGTCGGAAATATTGTGTAAGCGGCGTGTAAAGATTTTCTCTGCCGGATAAAGGAGCTTGTTGACTAGTGAAGAATACTCTCAAGTTGGAGACTCGGGGAGTGGAGTAGGGCAAGGAAAAAGAGTCCTTGTAGACCGAACCACTGTAAACTCTCGTGTTGTGGTTTGATCGTTTATATCCTTTCTTGCATTTATTATTGTTATTTTGGTTGGTTTCACATAAACATAAAAGATTTTAAGAGAAAAACGATAAAACTATTCAACCCCCCCCTTTCAGTTTCCCACAATTGGCATCAAGAGCTACGTTACTCAAGATTTTTAAAATTTATTGTATTTAAAACTTGAAACGATCCACGGATTTTGAAAATTTTAAAGAAGGGCAATCTATGAAAAGACCACCACTATTTGAACCAAATGAATTTATCTATTAGAAAGGCCGTTTTGAAACATATGTGAAATCAAAAGATATAGATCTATGTTATATAATTATTGAAGGTGATCATGTTACAAGTGGTCGGGATGAGGATACTTTACTCACTAGTCATAGTGATGAGCAAAAGAAGTTAATTGCAAAAAAAAAAAAAAAAGGATGCTTTACAACGCTCTTGCTAAAAAGGAATTTGCAAGAGTCTTTATGTACAAAACCGCTAAAGAAATTTGGAAATCTTTAATAATCACTTATCAAGAAAATTCACAAGTCAAGAATAACAATATTGATCTTCTTGTTCAACAATATGAACAATTTGCTATTCCTGAAGATGAAATCATTGATAGTACATTTGCTCGCTTTAATACTATTATTACCTCCCTTAGTGCTTACCGAGACTTCATAACTAGAACCTTGTTGGGTTTGTTCCACTTCTAGCTCTATCTCAGTCCCACTCTTCCCATTTCTCACTTTTCTCCTTTTTTCATCATACCTAAGGACTTCTACACTATCTAGTGGATTGTCCCTAGGTAGATCCATCCGGCTCTGGTTGGATCGTGGGAACGAATACCTAACCTAACCATCATTATATCTTCGTGCATGAAGTAAATTTGGTCGTTCTTTTGGTATTGTTCTTCTGCCATAGAAACCAATTGAAAACCATTTGAAAATCAATCCAGGTACTTGTGATACAAGATCAAAGCATTTTATACCTGGATTGTTTTTGATATTTTAGAAAAAGCTCCCCCTCAACATGTGCATCAAATATTTGAAATCGTTTTAGCACATTGAGGCAAGAGGCCTTAGAAATCTTGGATTAAGAATGAAAGTCTCAATTCTTTGATCAACATTTTCTAAAATTATCAACATCACTTTCCCGATCAAATTTAGTAATTTAAATACTTTGTTGAAGATGTTTTGGGAAAGGATGCAGTTTTCAACAGATTGTTCCCCTCGATGTAAAGAATTTTTAATACATTTTAGAGTTTACAGGGGGAATATGAAGCAAAATTCACGATCATAGTAACCAATGAGACCATTTAAAGTTACAATCAAGGTACTCTTGTGAAAAGAATATTAAATTTTAGTACCATGATAGTTTTGTTAACTTCTCAAAATGCTCCCCCTCAATATGTGCTTCGATATACGAAAAGGTTTAGCACATATGGGAAGAGATGCCAATTTATTGAGTCTTGAAGATCACATTTTATCAGATTGCATATTTATATCACATTTTCTCCCCCGATCAAAAATTTCAAATCCTTTGAGATTTTGGATCTCAAGTGATTTAAATATGTAAAACCTTGTTGGAGAAAAATGTGTTCGATTTTATTTGATCTGAAATGAAACACTACTATGTTCCCTCTTCAGAACAAGAGGGAAACTACAAGCCGTAACCTATCACTACTATATACATTATAGTTATTGTTGTTCATAATACAGTCACCATATTACACATTATAGTAAGACAAAATAGCTACTAAAAGAAGATATCTTCATTCTGTTCTTTGGAGTAGATTGTAGTGTCCTTCACGTACTCTCCCACCCACAAAACTTTCAAGGCTGCGGAAAATCTTTCTTGTCTTAAGTCTTCGTCCAATAGCAGCAATGAAATCTTCACACCTTTTCACATCTTGTTCCGTCCAGAACCTCGTGTTGTTCCCCGGCCTCATCTTTAGCTTGAACTCCTTGACCCTCGAATCCAATTCTTCTTCAACCATCTTTAGCGTACCATCGCTGAACTTGTATAGCTCACACAGCCTCAGTAGCATTCTTGAACCATATTTGTCTGTAAAGATAACCGCTCTTGGAGAGTCAATCACTGAATAGTCGTGTTTGAATTCATGCCCTGTGGCTTCCTATTGCGGTTTAGTGAGATTTACCTGAGTCTGGTAGCTTTCCATTCCCGTTTAAAGTCACCTACTCGTTGTCGAATCACTAATCCCCTTATCCATAGATTGACTGCAGCAGCGAGGGACTTCTTTTCACGAACGGGCAGATAGTCAAGGTGCCCTTGAAGGTTCAAAAGGTACAGATCTTCAAAGTCACTTGGGAACAAGTGCTTGAAGTCATTTTCTTCAATTACATGGTCTTTCAAGTCAACTCTTCTAAGGACAATCTTCTTCAGATAATCATAGCCATAAATTAGGAAGATCTCCACACTGACCACACTTAGAATTCGCAACTTGGATCGAACAGTTCTGCGCTTCTTGTCTGCACCATGTCTTTCAATGTAGAATTTCTTCTTTTTGAACCACCAATGAGATATGCCGTAAGAGGCAGCAATGTCATACACATGTTCCTTGTCAGTTCAGAATTGTTCGGGTACCATCTGCTCAAGACCTGGATCTGAATAAGTTGCAGCCTTCATCTTGGAAATAGATAAGGCTGGTCTTCTTCCTTGTGTTCCAGCACGTAGGTAATCCAGATCTCTGTTGAAGAAGAATTCTGATTGAATAGTCTTCTGTCCGGGTTCACCGCCAAGAGGAAGAGGATTGTTGACATTAAAACGACTGATATTCTCATCAACTTGATCAGTCAACATCTTGTGACATTCTTCCATTTGGTATTGAAGATGACCAGCATCAGAATGGAAGACTTTGACGATTTCAAAGGCTAGGCCTTCAAGATCCTTTGGAGTGATTGACGTGATTCCCTGCTTTTCACAAAACCATTTAATGAAACTTCCCATGTCACCAGTAATATGTAAGAGTGAATCTTCCGAAGGGGTTTCATGGTTGACCACCCGATGAACCAGTTTGGTTAGAAGGTGTTGGTGGATTTGTCTTTTGAGTTTCAGCAGCACCAGAAGATCCACCAATTCCAGAGGACCCAGCTCCACCAGTTGGAGGAGGAGGAGGTGGTGGTGATTTTGGAACCCCACACATAGATTCCATCATAACAACTCTTCTCTTCTTCTTTCCCTCCCTTTCACGAGTTTCTTCCAGGAACTACAAGTGATTATCATGCTTGATTCATTCCTCGAGAGCTTCATATAACTTCTTATGAACTTCGTCCAAATGCTCATCAGTTTCAAACATTCTATCGGAGAGGACTGATCTCATGTCCGAAGTGGGTAAATCTTTAAACCTCTGATGTAGTGGAGCCTTCATTGCCCATTCCACCGCATCCTTAACTTCAGCTTCAATGGCATTCATCACTTCGTTGTCAAAATTGAAGCTCTCCAACTTGGATAAACGATGATCAAGGTGTTTGACAGATTTGGGCAGTTGGTGCTTCTCGAGGACATCAATTCTCTTTAGTGCTTCATCAAGAAGTTGCTCTGTAGTCTTGGTGGGAGGTGGTGAAGCTGGTGGTCTGACAGAGTCACTAATGGTGACGACAGGTGGAGGGATGGTAGTGGTCACATTAGAGATCACGGGTGGTGGAAGTGCGGTTGATTGAGATGAAACAGGTGGTGGAAGTGCAGTTGATGGAGGTGTTTTTGATGTAGTGACTACTGGTGCCGACATAGGAGGAATAGTTAATGTGTCCTACTGGATGGTGACAGAGAACATAGATTCAACTTTTTCCTTTTCATCGTTTTGTTTGTCAGACTCGACATCTGAGGGTCCGTCTTTGAGGAATTGGTCACCATAAGTTATGTCAGTCTCAAGATTCTTCAGGGATGATAGGGATCCCGTTGACACATTTGCTTCATCCAGACGCACGTGTTCCTCAGATCTTGTCTTAAGAATCTCCTGTGAATCTTCCAGCAGATCATTTCTCTCAACCTCTGTGTCTTACCTGTCAGTGTCCATTTGTTCATTTGTTGTTTCCAATACTGGTACAGTTCCCGTAGAAGGTTCAGATTCATGGCTAACTGACTGAGTGTCACTGGAGGCAAGGGTGTCCTCCTGTGTATCAGACACATCTTTTTCCACTCCAATTTGCTCTTGAGCCGAGGATGATTCAACATTTCTTTTCTTGAGCTCAAATTGTGTTGTAGTTTTTGGAGTTGAAGTGGAGATCGTCAACAACATATGAGCAGCTTGTTCCACCTCTTCACCAGCTTTCCCTTTTCCCTTACCCTGTGCAACGGGAGTGGTTTGGCGTGGTACTGAATCAGGTTCTTGTATCATAACCCCCTTCAATGGCTGTCTTTGAGACATATCAAGACTTCCCAGGCTCTGTTGGATGCCTTGTTGGACTGCAGCCTCGTCTTCATCCATTAAATTCATCTCTTTCTCAGGTACCTCGGACCCTTTTCCTTTTCCCTTTCTAGCGTCTCTCTTTCTCCTTTTTTGCTTTTGATTTAGAGAATCAGCAGAAACTGATCTATCTTGTCTCTTCTTAGGAAGGCTTGTGTAAGTAGACATTGAGGATGTGGATTTGGGTTGTGTGGGAGTAGGATTTGGTGTGTCTTCAATGGTTGTGCCAGAGGCCTTCTTTATGTATTTCTTGAAATAATCTGCCTTCTTAATTCTATCAGTGAGAATAGCTTCAGGAATTGGCATTCCAAAGACCTCTTTGTTCATTCCTTTGGCAACAAATTTCAGGTTACCAAGCACGTATTCATCACCAGCTTCATGTAGAACAAACTCACTTCTTGGAGTAAACTGATGTTTCTGCTGCAAGTGCTGGATGATTAGCTTCGAGAACCTTATGCTAGGAATCACCCTCTTGTCTTTGGTTTTCTTTCCTTTGACTTGATTCAAAAAGTTTTGTCTATCAGTGATGAATGTGTCCATAGCCAAGGAGAATTCTTCCCAAATGCGTTCAGCGAAATTGATATTTACCCTTTTAACAATCTCCTACATGATTTGTAGAATTGGAGCCCTTACTCTGTCAAACCCCGAAGTTTTACCGGTTAAACACAGGTTGAGAATGGTGGCAATGGCTCTCCATGGTTGATACATATCGTTGGTGATGATCACGAGACCTTAGTTAATTTCACTTGGATATCCCAATTCTTGACAAAGTCCATTAGTTCATCAGGAGTAGGTGGAGTAACAAATGGATTTGCAGGGTCTCGTGGAGTGATTCCAAGGGTCTCCCTGAGAGTCTCAGTGTTGATTTCATACCACTTGTCATCAAGTTTACAAGTGTATGTGGCAGTGATCTTGTCCCATGTTACAGTGTTCTAGAATTGTTGCAGGTAAATGGCAGGAATCGTGCACCGCATGGTTAAAGCACCAAAAAAGTTGGTGTTCTTCAGAATATCAACAGCAATTCGGTAGATTGGGTTAGTTTGGTTTCTATCCACATCCACGAAGCAGTTGCTTTTAGCAATGTCCACCCATTCATTATGCGGAAGAATTTCCTCATCGGTAGGTACAGAGGGTGGAGCGTTGGTAGCAAGATTCTCATAAGATGTTGTGCCTGCCATTGTAATACTGTAGAGCACATATACAACAATAATATTCAGAATTTGTTAGGTTAGACATGGTTAGCAGATCAACCTCAATGCAGCAACATATCTTAGACACTAAATAAGTGATTTAAGCTTATGAAGTAGCATGCACATATTAGTGAACAAGAAACAAATGAAGGCAGAGGCATATTAAGTATAGGACACACATAAACATCACAGAGAATATACAATGAACGATGGTTGAATGCAACAGACATAACAAGTATACGATCAACACACAATGACCAAGAAGGAATAATGAAGGATACAACATGTAGGTCAAATCGCATAGAGTCAATCATTATCTAGACAAGTCGCATCAGGCAAATCGCATTCATGTGAAGACAAATCGCATTATGGAAAATCGCATAATGCATAAGACAAGTCGCATAGTGAACAAATCGCATTTTATCAAAACGCATAGGTCAAAGGTAGTCAACAAAACGCACACGTCAAAATGCATGGGACAAATCGCATACAACAAATCGCATTCATCAAGAAGCTTACTACAAGTCACATACATAATGTAAGGAGACAAATCGCATTACGCAATTGATACTGTTAATACAAATAAGCCATAAAAACGTTTATTTATATTTTACGATCTTCTAATGTTTTGTCGATAACAAACATAAAATCATTTTAACGAAACTAATAAAATACGTAAATGGTTTGAACAAATAGTTTCTAACATAAAACAAGTATAAGTGATTTTATGATTTAATATTACATATGTACAACATATTTGGGTAAAATATACACATAACTAGTATGTAATATATTGGGTAATATAAATGGGTAGAAACTTAAGTATCACAACCCATTGACCAAATACATTGAATATAGTTGGGTACAACCCAAAGCCCATGACCCATGGAGCTTGACCCATAATCCATTGCATGACATCATGATTATATCATATATGGATAATATTCATAACCCATGGTATTGACCCATACCCATGTGACTAGGTGCATTGCACTCAATATATACATTGTATCAAGCTAAAGACCCATGGATCAACCCATGACCCATAACCAAAATACACATGGGTAAAGAGGAGCGTCCCACGGATCCCTAGCTTTACGCTAGACGGATCCCTGTGGGAGGGATCCGTGGGATCCGGAGCGAGAGAATTTTCCTCTATAAATAGTGAGCCATTTCTTCATTGTTTCCCCCCCTTTCAAAAACACACTTTCCTCGAGTTAAAACTCACTAACCTCGATCCAAGAGATCTATGTTTGTAGTTTTGTTTTGTTTTGTGTGATCTTATAGGTTCCTCTTTAGGCGAGATCACCACTTTTGAAGTCGAAAGCTCAAGTCCATGAGTTGCCATGCTTCCTCATCATCAAGACTCATCAAGTCTTCTTGTTGATGATTGTTTTCTTTTCTAAGAAGTGTTGAAGACATTTGTGAAAGGTGTCTCAAGTGTCAAGACGAAGATATTATTGAAGGGTATCTATCGTGCATATTATAAGCACTTGTGGTGGGTGCTTAGAAGTCAAGACTAGAAGCATTAGTGAAGGGTGCTTAGAAGTCAAGACACAAGACATTAGTGAAGGGTGTCTTGAAGATCTAGTTAAAGGCATTAGTGAAAGGTGCCTTAGATGTAAATTCAATATGGCGTATTTCGATGTACAAGATAGATTAGTACTAGATCCAAGGATATTGATATCCTTGATGATGTTGTAAAAATGAGTTGATCTCCTTTGGGATTAGTCGTTGGTGTAGTGTTGGGTAGTAGTTCCCCCATTGCAATGGAACTAGGTGCTTAGCCTAGTACCTAATAAAGGGTAGGCGACGTTGTGTAGGTGTGGTTCACCTTGGTGTGAAAGAACTAGGTACTTAGACTAGTACCTAATAAAGGGTAGGCGACGTTGTGTAGGTGTGGTTCACCTTGGAGTGAAAGAACCCGGTGGTTAGCCTAGCATCGGAAAAAGGGTAGGCAACGTTGTGAAGGCTTCTCTGCCATAAGGAGTTGGTGTAGTGATTACGAACTCTCGAGTAGGTGACTCGGGGAGTGGAGTAGGGCAAAGAAGGTGTCCTTATAGCCGAACCACTATAAATACTCGCGTTGTGGTTTTATGCTTCTTACTCTTATCTTTTCATTACATACTTTTATATGCTTGTTTATCAACATCTAACACACACATCCAAATAGATTGACATAAGTCGATCTAAATATTCTAAAATGAAGTTTTAATTGGTAAAACTATTCAACCTCCCCTTCTAGTTTTCCACAATTGGCATCAGAGCTTTGTTACCAAGTTTCTTGAAGCATATTGTACTTTAAAAACTTGATACGATCCATGGTTAATTGAAAACTACAAAGAATGTTTTTCATAAAAACAAACATCATGTCTTTTAAAACTCTTTGTTTGGATGTTGATTAGATGAAAACATTTTTTTTATTATCTACTTTTTATTTAAATGCACTAATCTTCTTTGTCATGTTGATTAGTCAAAGCTCATACCTACCAAGCCATAGGAATCGCTTGGTAACAAGAATACCTTCCCTAAGAAGGTATCTTAAGCACAAAGGAGCCGGAATTGTCTTCTGACATTTGTTGTGTCATTTGTAAAGATATTCCTAAGTGCACTAGATGTATGACTTTCTACTTATCTCTAAATGACATTAGCTTGATAAATAAGTATGTTTTCCTAGGCATTTATTTGATTATCTTTTGTGCTTATACTCGCTTTACATATAGCTTCATTAGGAAGCTTTACTTGCATACGTGTTTTCTTTTCGTCTAAAGTCGAGGATTATATAATTTGTGTTTTATTTCATTTAATCCTAAAATTATATCTTCTAATAATAAAACAAAAACACAAATATCAAAAATTTCTCCTTCCCCATAAAAACTCTCACCGTCTTTCATTCCAACAAATCTCCACTTTTTCAAATCTTCCAATTTCAAAAATTTCCTCTCATTCAAAACTTCATCTTCTTCTCCATTTCATCCCATCCGAATCGAATAAGGTTCATCATCAACATGGTTTACATCGTCATCGTGCTCATCACCTTAACACTCATCGCACTTGTGTTCCCTATGACGAAGTTCTCATACGTAGACATTTACTTTGTTTTGTTAATCTACATTGGGGTTATATACCCAATCCTTTGTATCATTCTTAGTATTGAATTGAAATATTACTAATAATCTATTTTATCTAGGTTATTATTATCATAATGTGTTTATCATTTTTTGTTGATTTATTTCATTCTCTCGTGATACATTAGAAGCCATGTATGCATGCTAAAAGAAAATGTAGGCTATAACACATATCTTGGTATAAAACTATGAGATCTAAAAACCTATGTTTTTCATCATAAAATCTTTTTCTGTAACTACAGATCTACGGATCCCAGAAGATATACTAGTTGGATCCCTTTTGAAAGGGAACCGTGGGAACCGTACTACTGGAGAACAGTTTTTCATGCAAATTAAAAACCACTTTCTTTCTAAAAGTAATAATCCACTAGAATGTCTAAACCATAAGTGAGTTAAGTGTCATTGTTGTTAAAAAACCATTGTTAATAAAAATCTAGTAAAAACGTTAGATAATCATTGGTTGACCACAAACATCACTTTCTATTAACTCATCATTTCTATAGGTTCAACTATGACGCATGAATATGAGTTTGATTTTTCACTCACTAGCTTCTACACTCCGAACATCTCCCTTGAGCCCAACACACCTGGCAATCATGTCCGTGGGTTCAATAATCTCGAAAACCGTCACTTCCACGAAGGACGTGTGTGAGACACCTCTCTACAATTGAAGAAGGTATCAATACCTCCTTCCGAGCCATAGGACTAGAATGTCTTCTTGAAATCAACGAGAAGATATGTCCAAGGTTCATAATGGAATTCTTCCGTCAAGTTGAACTCGTTCATAACGAGGATCGCTCCCTATCTCTTTGGTTTTATATCAAAAACCAAAAGTTTACTTTAACCCTTGGGCATTTTTCTCACATCCTCCGGATTCCAAATCATGGACAATGTGCCTTCACCAAAGATTGGTCTCTTGATTCTCTCTTCAACTTTCGTGAAGAAAATAGCCCATATTGTTCACACATACCCTCCCCGGAAGATTTAAATCGCATAGTATGCAAACCTCGACCATATTACTCCGATCCAAACATTATCTTCACACGGGACATTCAAGAAGAGTACAAACCCCTTGCACTCATCCTACATGAAAAGTTTGGAGTCTTAGGGGAAATCGAGAAATCCTTCCCGCTTGTTGTGCTCACATAATGTATTGTTTGCTAACACAACAACCATACAATCTCGCCTACTTCTTCGCAAGGCGAATTGTAAATCTTCAAGGCTCCAAGAATAAACTCATCCCTTATGGAATGTTCTTGACGCGCCTCTATCATAACGTTATGCACTTTCATTCTCAATTTCAAAGTCCGTTGTACGTACTTGTGAACAAGATGATGGAACCGTTAAACATATCTCTCATGAAGACTTTCTTCATTCTTGATTCCACCAACACTCATCAACCACGTGATGATCCTTCTAGCAAAAACACTCAAGGAACTTAGTAGTATTTCAAATAGGATCAATCCTTTTTGTACTCGTGCTTTATCAATGTAATCCAATTTCCTTCATGAAATAAAACATCTTACATTTGATATCTTAGTGTTAGAATCCCTTTTAACTAACCTTGGAATATAATGCATTGTCAAGATCATTACATACCTTTAGTAAAGGTTCTGCTTAGCAGATGGACGGATCCCAAAGGTTGTGCTTGTCACAATTCTCAATTTCCGGTCATTTCTCAAACTCAATATTCATCATTTCATATCGGTTCGTGCATGGTTTTGCATTTTACGTTAAATGTTTATTTTCTTATTAAATAAACGCTATCGCGTAAAGATGATTTTGAATATTGATCCGACACTTCCAAAAATATTCTTAATATATTTTTGTACTCATTTTAAGACTATAAAAATTATATTATTAGTTTACCCGATGGTTTCAATTTATTTTGTATATAAATTGTTATGTATAAATATTCTGACGGTTTCAGTATATTCAACACGATGAATAATTATTCACTCAGTACTTGTAAGAAATGTATTTTTATAATTTTATGACATCGATATATTTTATTTTGTTCCGTTAAAATTTATTTCTAGCTAACGCTACCCTAAATACATATTTAAACTCACAAATTACCTAATATACATACACTTTACTAATTATTTTCATACAAAATTCATCCACTTTTCTTTTTCTTTAACCCTTGTCGACAGAAAACATGACACAACATATTTGACATAAAAATCTTGAGCCTAATTAGTACACATATACACTACCTAGACTTCTACTTGTATTATTTTAATTATATACCATTATAACACATCCATACTCTTATCCTTTGGTGGAAAAAAAAATATAACTCTCT
Source organism: Chrysanthemum lavandulifolium (assembly GCA_022545495.1). Classification (NCBI taxonomy): domain Eukaryota; kingdom Viridiplantae; phylum Streptophyta; class Magnoliopsida; order Asterales; family Asteraceae; genus Chrysanthemum; species Chrysanthemum lavandulifolium. The sequence goes on along the minus strand of CM040238.1, from coordinate 40,079,886 downwards.
CATTCTCACCTATTGAAACCAGCCAAGGAGAAAGAACAAGAAGAAACTCAAGAATTTTTCAAGATCAAGCTAAATTATACACACTAGGATACTCTCTTTAAGGGTTTTGAAATAAAAACACTAGAGTATTTAGGAAAACCTTGTTCTATAAACCTCATCACTATACTAGTAAGCATTTCATAATCATTTTTAATCTTCCATATTCATACTTTATGTTATTTCATCATTTTTGCAAGAAAACATGCATGTTACATATGAATTTATACCACTTTTAATGTTTTTATTAAATATTATTAGTTATAATTATCCTATAATTAATCCCTTGAAACATATCACTTTTGGTGAGGTCTAGGAACCCATGACACCCTAAGAAGGTGTATGGTAGGATTTGGATAACCGGAGTTGTTTTGAATTGGTTAGAATAGGTTTGGGCGAGAAAAACTCATTTCGACAAGTTTACATAAGGGTCATCCATATTTTTGAAATCTGGAAAATCCGACAGTTTGTAAAATATTTTGGGCTAGATATTTAGAAAATACACTTCAAAACGAAAACGTGGCGCTTGAGCGGATTAAGCGGAGCTATAACGAAGAAGTTATGCTATTTTCAAATTTGACGACGAATACTATAAAATCCAGAAAATTCAGCATGTTATATTAACTTTTTACGAGTCAAAAATGAGTCTTAAGCGTTATTGAATGTGTCGACTTATCAAAAATATATTAGTATATATTATCACGATTTCAAGGATATATAAAACGTAGAAAACGGACTTGTAACGATTAAATTATACACGTTTACACAAAGTTGCCGTAACTTTATTATATAAGAAAAACTAATATATTTCTATTAGACAAACCTTACGGCAAAAAGTGACCATGTTGAGAGTCGTTTTTAACATCGATAGAATACTTTTCAGAAAATGATGTCTTCTAGTAAAAGTAAGATCGCCTAGCCTATTTTCCAAAATGTTCAACCGTTCGTCAAATGGAGTTGTAGAATAAAATACGGTCACTCAAACTTTGCCGAAAACTACCTTAAACTATATTTTTGGTACAAGTATCCTACTTCGCTTATGTTTTTCTCCATGACCGAGACCTCTATGATGAAAAGTTAAAAGCTAAAACCTTGAGATAATGCTACAAGCTTTTCAAAACCATTGAGTTTGTTTCCTAACACTCGATGTGCACCATTTTACGACTAGCTTTCCGAGACCATATAGTCACTTTCATGACTTGTCAAATTATATTATTTTGACGAAAAGTTATAGATTCATAATAAATCACTAAATGATTATCGAGGATATCATTTCGACGTAAGTACTTGTAAAGTATTTGGTAACTTGACAATATGTCATAAACATATTTTTCGACAATAAACTTTATTTTCAAATGTACAAGTGGTATGGATATCATATGAGTTTGCAAGCACGACATTGTTTCATGACTTATATTAGAGCATATCATTCATATTAGGTTGCGGATAGAGATCGCACCTCATTTCAGTATATCTACTTTTGTCATCATAAACATTGCACCAGGTGAGTTCGTAGCCCCACTTTTACTCGTTTAATTGTTTTATAAACTCTTCGAGGGAGATACATGCTCAACTACTTGCTTTTACTCTACATTTATATGAACTTAAATATATTTTGTTTCACTCTATGTGCGCGTAAGTAGATTATGCTCAAACTAAATTGATCACTATGTTATGAACGCTATTATTTGAATCACTTTCCTTGATTTTGAACCCTTCGACATGTATATTTGAGCTCTTTTAAATTGATTCGAACCCTTTAACATATAAGTGAACACTTTGGACTTGATATGAACCTTTGACATATAGTTAAACTCTTTTAACTTGTACAAGAACCCTTTTGATATATTTTAAACTTGTTTGACGTGATTTAGAACGCTTCGACTATCTTGAACCTTTTGATATTATTCGAACTCTTTGACTGTTCTGAACTTTTGAACTCGACTTAAATCTTTGAACTTAATTACGAACTTTTGAACGGAACTCTTGAACTTAAATACAAACTTATGACTTGTTTGAACTTATTGAACCGCACGTGTTATGACCTTGACCTAAAGTCTCCCATGATCGAGCATCACTATAAAGTCTCCCTTGTTCGGAGCATCCTATAAAGTCTCCCATGTTCGAGCATCACTATAAAGTCTCCTTTGTTCGAGCAATCTTAAAGCCTCCCGGTCCGGAGCGAATGTCTCACTATGTTACGGAGCGTTCTCAATCTAAAGTCTCTCATGTTCGGAGCAGTGCAAATTCTCCCATGTTCGGAGTGTTCTTAATTTTATATAATAGTTGTATGATGTACCGTTCGTACATTCGCATTGTTAGTCTCATATTAGTAGGTAGTATGGATAGCGCTATTAGAGGTCGGCCAACCTCTCGTCCACTATGTTACGGGACGCATATTATTTATTCTAGGGGCTTTGCCTGGCATACATTATTATATACATGGTACTATATTGTGAATTATTGTGGTAACTTATAATCGACTATTAGACACACTATATTTTGTGCAATGGGTTGTGAACACACAGGTTGCAAGTTTTGTATGGGCGGAACTTGGAACTGAGTGGATTTACAATGCCTTTGCTTTGAGAACTCATTTGACCTCGTGTGCTTGAACATAAACTAGACATATTTTGGCAGTGGGTTGTGAACACACAGGTTGCAAGTTTTGTATGGGCGGAACTTGGAACTGAGTGGATTTACAATGCCTTTGCTTTGTGGACTATTCTAAATGACCAAAAACTTTACCTTTGTTGCATGAACACTCTTTAAAAGCTTTACTTGTTAACCAAACTCTATGAACTCACTCAACCATTGTGTTGACACTTTTAGCATGTTTTATCTCAGGTATCTAAGGCATTCACTTCATGGCATGCATGTGGACTTATCATAGAGTCGCGGTGTCGATGCGTCTCACATATGTTTTATGCACTTAATTATCGTTTGATTTTAACAAACTTATTTTGGTACCTTGGAAATCTTTTGGGACCTATGTTTGTAAACTCTGATTATTTTACTTAATCAAACGATATTTTCAAAACGACACTTTAGGTCGTTCGATATAATCAGTAACTTTGATGCTATGACGGTCCTCCCAAGGTATTCCATTCATTTGTAAAGCAGGTAATTTGGGGTGTGATAGATTGGTATCGGGCGTCGGTTATAGAGAACTAGGTTGCATCATTGACCCTAGACTATAACTACATCATCATAGCATCTCATCATATCATTATAAGTGCATACTCATTATGCATGCGGGTTCATGACTCAACACCAAACATCATATGAGTCGATTAGTCCAAGCATTGCATAGTTACTCTAAATTATACATAGCACGATCACCTATGTCTAATTCGGGAAGAATCATGCAATGAAGGAGTAGTAGTCTCATATGTGTAAGCAATTCCATAATCGAGCCAAATTTTTAAAGATTTTCTTCAAACCACTTGTTTCGGTTTGATCCGAGTGGAGTTCTTGTTTGATGAGTTGCAAAGATCAAGCTAAAAACAAGTTGTTACCTAAACCGATTTAGCCTAATCGTATGACAGTTCTTGTTTGATGAGTTGTGGGATTAAGTAAAATCGGTTACCTAAAAATCTTTGAGGATTTCGCCGAGAATGGGAAAGCTCGCCTCATCGAGCCTAGTCATAAGAGAGCATGTATTTAGGACGGGAAATGCTCACGATATCACGAGAACGTATTTAGTTGGATGAGAAACCCATATGCATGAGCATTGACCTAATCATATAGACCATACACGAGCATAAACTTTTAGAACCCTTGTCGAGGTTCGGACCATAGTATCATTAATTGAATCACGAGGACGTGATTCCGCTGACATGGGAAGAATGTCACAATTCTCAATTTCCGGTCATTTCTCAAACTCAATATTCATCATTTCATATCGGTTCGTGCATGGTTTTGCATTTTACGTTAAACGTTTATTTTCTTATTAAATAAACGCTATCGCGTAAAGATGATTTTGAATATTGATCCGACACTTCCAAAAATATTCTTAATATATTTTTGTACTCATTTTAAGACTATAAAAATTATATTATTAGTTTACCCGATGGTTTCAATTTATTTTGTATATAAATTGTTATGTATAAATATTTACGATGGTTTTCGTATATTCAACACGATGAATAATTATTCACTCAGTACTTGTAAGAAATGTATTTTTATAATTTTTATGACATCGATATATTTTATTTTGTTCCGTTAAAATTTATTTCTAGCTAACGCTACCCTAAATACTTATTTAAACTCACAAATTACCTAATATACATACACTTTACTAATTATTTTCATACAAAATTCATCCACTTTTCTTTTCTTTAACCCTTGTTGATGAAAACATGACACAACATATTTGACATAAAATCTTGAGCCTAATTAGTACACATATACACTACCTAGACTTCTACTTGTATTATTTTAATTATATACCATTATAACACATCCATACTCTTATCCTTTGGTGGAAAAAAAAATATAACTCTCTCATTCTCACCTATTGAAACCAGCCAAGGAGAAAGAACAAGAAGAAACTCAAGAATTTTTCAAGATCAAGCTAAATTATACACACTAGGATACTCTCTTTAAGGGTTTTGAAATAAAAACACTAGAGTATTTAGGAAAACCTTGTTCTATAAACCTCATCACTATACTAGTAAGCATTTCATAATCATTTTTAATCTTCCATATTCATACTTTATGTTATTTCATCATTTTTGCAAGAAAACATGCATGTTACATATGAATTTATACCACTTTTAATGCTTTTATTACATATTATTAGTTATATGTATCCTATAATTAATCCCTTGAAACATATCACTTTTGGTGAGGTCTAGGAACCCATGACACCCTAAGAAGGTGTATGGTAGGATTTGGATAGCTTCGGAGTTGTCTTTAATTGGTTAGAATAGGTTTGGCGAGAAAAACTCATTTCGACAAGTTTACATAAGGGTCTGTCCATATTTTTGAAATCTGGAAAATCCGACAGTTTGTAAAATATTTTGGGCTAGATATTTAGAAAATACACTTCAAAAGAAACGTGGCGCTTGAACAGATTAAAACGGAGCTATAACGAAGAAGTTATGCTATTTTCAAATTTGACGACGAATACTATAAAATCCAGAAAATTCAGCATGTTATATTAACTTTTCACGAGTCAAAAATGAGTCTTAAGCGTTATTGACTGTGTCGACTTATCAAAAATATATTAGCATATATTATCACGATTCCAAGGATATATAAAACGTAGAAAACGGACTTGTAACGATTAAATTATACACGTTTACACAAAGTTGCCGTAACTTTATTATATAAGAAAAACTAATATATTTCTATTAGACAAACCTTACGGCAACAAGTGACCATGTTGAGAGTCGTTTTTAACATCGATAGAATACTTTTCAGAAAATGATGTCTTCTAGTAAAAGTAAGATCGCCTAGCCTATTTTCCAAAATGTTCAACCGTTCGTCAAACGGAGTTGTAACGAATAAAATACGGTCACTCAAACTTTGCCGAAAACTACCTTAAACTATATTTTTGGTACAAGTATCCTACTTCGCTTATGTTTTTCTCCATGACCGAGACCTCTATGATGAAAAGTTAAAAGCTAAAACCTTGAGATAATGCTACAAGCTTTTCAAAACCATTGAGTTTGTTTCCTAACACTCGATGTGCACCATTTTACGACTAGCTTTCCGAGACCATATAGTCACTTTCATGACTTGTCAAATTATATTATTTTGCGACGAAAAGTTATAGATTCATAATAAATCACTAAATGATTATCGTAGGATATCATTTCGACGTAAGTACTTGTAAAGTATTTGGTAACTTGACAATATGTCATAAACATATTTTTCGTCGATAAACTTTATTTTCAAATGTACAAGTGGTATGGATATCATATGAGTTTGCATGCACGATATTGTTTCATGACTTATATTAGAGCATATCATTCATATTAGGTTGCGGATAGAGATCGCACCTCATTTCAGTGTATCTACTTTTGTCATCATAAACATTGCACCAGGTGAGTTCGTAGCCCCACTTTTACTCGTTTAATTGTTTTATAAACTCTTCGGGGGAGATACATGCTCAACTACTTGCTTTTACTCTACATTTATATGAACTTAAATATCTTTTGTTTCACTCTATGTGCGCGTAAGTAGATTATGCCCACACTAAATTGATCACTATGTTATGAACGCTATTATTTGAATCACTTTCCTTGATTTTGAACCCTTCGACATGTATATTTGAGCTCTTTTAAATTGATTCGAACCCTTTAACATATAAGTGAACACTTTGGACTTGATATGAACCTTTGACATATAGTTAAACTCTTTTAACTTGTACAAGAACCCTTTGATATATTTTAAACTTGTTTGGCGTGATTTAGAACGCTTCGACTATCTTGAACCTTTTGATATTATTCGAACTCTTTGGTATTACGAACTTTTGAACTCGACTTAAATCTTTGAACTTAATTACGAACTTTTGAGCGGAACTCTTGAACTTAAATACAAACTTATGACTTGTTTGAACTTATTGAACCGTGACGTGTTATGACCTTGACCTAAAGTCTCCCATGATCGGAGCATCACTATAAAGTCTCCCTTGTTGGAGCATCCTATAAAGTCTCCCATGTTCGAGCATCACTATAAAGTCTCCTTTGTTCGGAGCAATCTTAAAGCCTCCCGGTCCCGGGCAGAATGTCTCACTATGTTACGGGCGTTCTCAATCTAAAGTCTCCCATGTTCGGAGCAGTGCAAATTCTCCCATGTTCGGAGTGTTCTTAATTTTATATAATAGTTGTATGATGTACCGTTCGTACATTCGCATTGTTAGTCTCCTATTAGTAGGTAGTATGGATAGCGCTAATAGAGGTCGGCCAACCTCTCGTCCACTATGTTACGAGACGCATATTATTTATTCTAGGGGCTTTGCTTGGCATACATTATTATATACGTGGTACTATATTGTGAATTATTGTGGTAACTTATAATTGACTATTAGACACACTATATTTTGTGCAATGGGTTGTGAACACACAGGTTGCAAGTTTTGTATGGGCGGAACTTGGAACTGAGTGGATTTACAATGCCTTTGCTTTGAGAACTCATTTGACCTCGTGTGCTTGAACATAAACTAGACATATTTTGGCAGTGGGTTGTGAACACACTAATTGCAAGTTTTATATGGGCGGAACTTGGAACTGAGTGGATTTACAATGCCTTTGCTTTGTGGACTATTCTAAATGACCAAAAACTTTACCTTTGTTGCATGAACGCTCTTTAAAAGATTTACTTGTTAACCAAACTCTATGAACTCACTCAACCATTGTGTTGACACTTTTAGCATGTTTTATCTCAGGTATCTAAGGCATTCACTTCATGGCATGCATGTGGACTTATCATAGAGTTGCGGTGTCGACGCGTCTCACATATGTTTTATGCACTTAATTATCGTTTGATTGTAACAAACTTATTTTGGTACCTTGGAAATCTTTTGGGACCTATGTTTGTAAACTCTGATTATTTTACTTAATCAAACGATATTTTCAAAACGACACTTTAGGTCGTTCGATATAACTGTAACTTTGATGCTATGACAGTCCTCCCCAAGGTATTCCATTCCGCTGTAAAACAGGTAATTTGGGGGTGTGACAGTGCTAGACGGATCCCTACACCTAGGGAACTATGGGATCCGGCAAACAGAAAATGCAATTGCAAACATTGTACTTCAAACACGTCCTTAGAACACCTCACACTAAGCTAAACATAGTATCTTAAGGCAAATTAAGTCCTTATCAAGATAAATGAATCTTTCCTACTCACACATAGATCACACTCAAAGACTCTTGTAGATATATTGTTTCACTTAAATCCATTACTCTTCCGCTCTCAAACTCACACATCATTTTTCACATGATCCCTCATATCTAACTTTGTAATTCTTTTATGGCAAAATTGATCATAATTATCCTTACGTCAAAATTGGTCGAAATTGATCAAATTCTAGTTTTTCCATCTTAAGCCTTTAGGATATTCTCCAAAGCATGAATCTAAGTCACTAACGGATCTCTTGGATCACTTAGCTCCATTTGACACTCTCAAAATCTTTAGTGCCATCTTTTTTCATTTATTGGTACTCATGAAAGTTCAAATCTCTTCCATACAAAGCAATCATTTGCTACAACACTTATTACCCTCAAGTACTTAAGCACCCCTTCATTTAAAACATTTAGGAGGACTGAAACACTCAAGATAATATAGATCTTAGACCTTAGAAACATCACTTCTACTCTTTCATAGCTGCTGAGAGCCGGATCCCTAGGATTAGCCTAGATGGATCCCTTTGAGGAGGGAACCGTAGGATCCGGATGACAGATTATGTCAACTCTAGCTAAAACAATCATTTCAAGCTCATATCTCTAACTTAAACACTCCATCTCATCTTAAATGAGTTCCTAGATCAGTACAAACTCTGAAGTTGACTCTTATGCATGTTAATCATCACATTCCAATAAATTTTAATGGCTTAAGGCTTGAATGCACTTGCCAAATCTCTTGCTTTATAAACCCCATTATTAGGAATCCTAAAGTCATCATCTTCATCCTCATTTTCAGCATTCACAAACCTTTTTGAATCATCTCATCATGAGAAAAACTCTAAGTAGCAACTTATCCACCAAAGAACCACCCAAGAAAAAGGTTCGTGTTATACACGAAATCTCTTCAACCGAATCATCTCCGGTCAAGTACACAAATGCAAGGATTGCTCCTCAACCAATCAAACCAATCCCTAAAAGGATAGTACCCACAAAACTACATATGCCAAACACCACCATACCTCCTAGGCCAAACAATATCATCTCCACTAAACCATCACCATTGGTTCCTAGAGCTATCTCGTTTACAACTCCACTATCATCACCACACCTCTACAATTTAGAGGATTTGCCTCCTAGGCCGTCTCATCCACCTCCGCCGACAACATTATCCTCATTAGGAGGAATAATGGTACAAAATCAAGGTGTTGAGTCAACATTAGCTCCGGCTTCCTTTTCTCCGTTTCCATCATATAATCCCATTTGGATTAGGAGAAATCATCAAAGTCAACCACCCGACCATATGGAAGTTGACACTTCTCTACCACTACCATCATTCTTGGTCGAGCCATTCTCAAATGCGCCTCCACCAATCCCTCCATCGTTTGAGGCTCCACAAGCCGCTTCACTTGATCCTTCGCATCAAGCAATTTCATTTCTTCCACCACTACTACCTAGCCATGACAAATATTGTTATCATTGTCAACATGTTGAAAGTTTGATACATGAAGTACGAGAAGACCAACGTTTCATGTTCTATCACCTCCTTGAACGTTTCGACGAGGTTAAACCTAAACAACTTGAGCTAAGAGGATTTTTAGTGGTGTCCTAGTTTCAATCGTTACTTAGACAAGTCTAGTAATTCCAAGTCATGTATCGATCATTTTCTTAGTTTTTAGAGTTATGTATATCATATCTCTAGTTTTATTAAATGAGAATACATGCTACTTGCTATATTTATGTGTATATGAGTATGTTGTATAATCGATAATGCTACACGCGTCGTTCGGGGTCAAAGGAACTTCCTTTTCTTCGAGCAAGTTTTATAACACCCTAGGCAGTGAACCTAATCGTTGTAGTGTAGTATTAGGGTAAGCCACGGGTATTGATATCGTTCTCTAGGGGAATAGGAATGCTAGTAAAATGTTACTACGCTAAGGTTGGGGTTGAGGAAGATTATTTTTTATCTTTTTATGTTTTTTAGAAATTGAAAAGGTATGAATCTCGGGGTTTGGATTTGGGGGTTGGTATTTCTACCGATTACTCTACTTATCTAATTATCTAATCTAAGGTGTATGTAGTCTATGTCTGATTATTGTGTGTTTGTATGATAGTTTAAAGATGTGTTCACTTAGGTTTTATTACTCCTTAATTATCTCCTATTGATGGTTGAATTGTCACGTCCTTATTCTTAATCGCGTTGTGTGTCTAAAGTCGTAGGGTATGCGTTTGTCCCTAACTCTTTGAAACTACCAAAGGGTCTCGTCTACAAAATCTCTAGGAATTATAAACTCTAACTCTAAGGTACTCTTTGGATGGTTTAGCCTACAACTACTCTAGGTGTTATAGTCTAAGGTTCACAAAGATTAATCAAGCATTAACTACACAACGAATGACCTATCGCATTACTAGATCATTAACAATTAAGATAAGAGACAACCAATCAATATTCAATAATTAAGTTTCATATTCCCTAAGCAAACACACAAGTAAATTAGCCGGACATGGAGAACATGCAAGCATACACACAAATAATTGAAGACATAATTGAATTAACGAAGTAAAGTACTTATCTTGTGGTAAGATAAGGTTTGGAACCCTAAAATACTGTACAAGACAGCCTTGGTTCGGTTTAGGTTTTTACTCCAAAAGACTACACACAAACACTGAAAAATTCGGATTATATATATAAGATTACAATCGCGACGGCGTCACCTTATGATTTGTGACACCGTCGGGTCGCCGTCATTAGGGTTTCGTCTTGGCCACGTTAGTCTTGCGACGGTGTCACCTTATGCTTGTGGCCGTCCCTTCGCCTCTCGGCGCCGTGCGGATCGAATCTAGGCCGTCGAGTTGCGACGGCCTACTCTTTTAAAGCCCCGACACCGTCACTTGAAAATAAGCAATTTGGCTCACCGAGTCATAGAAGTGCTCGACGCGCCATAATTAACACATGACGCCGTCCCTTGTATTTCGGCAGACTTGAGTGTCTCGATTCTTGACTTTGGCCATTTTCTTCGTATATCCGCGCCTTTTCGTCCAAATAAGTGTCATTCCAAACAATTTGCCTTCAAGAGACCTAAAAGTGAAAAGGAACGATATTAAGTAATAACGGATACAAAAGTGATCAAATAAGGGCTTAAACGACCCCTCAAAAAGGTACATTTTAAAACCTTATCAATAATACATATCTCACTTTGATATTAACATAATATGTTATATCACCATTGCTGAAATTGATCATCAGCCAGATAGATCCCTTATATTTGACTAGACGGATCCCTACAAAGAGGGAACCGTGGGATCCGTGATACAGAAAACTAATTTTCTACTAACTTGGACCACATTTACAGGAAATTGTGAATTATACTTGCTTTCTAACCTTTGTTTTGTAGTTATTCAATTTACACATGAAGACTTTGACACCCTAAAGCTAGGGGAGCTTTGTGTCAAAGCAATACATTGCAAATTACTTGCAATATTAGAATTACATTTCATGACATCCCTTTGAAAAATTGCAATCATCAAGGGGGAGCACATTCGTCACATAGACGAAATCTTTTGCAAACTTAGTTGAAAACTAACTAGCTTAGTATTACTTTCTTGACGCCCTTACATAGGGATGGACTCGTCAAGGGGGAGTTAAGACGAGATCCTTTCCCGTTACTTGCTCTCTAAATCCTCTTTTCTATTTTTCACACGTTTTTTTTTCTTTAAAAACATTGCGTTAGTTTTCTTTCAAAGCTCTTTTTGTTTCGACAAAAAGGGGGAGAAGAAAGTAAAAACTACAAATTCAAACTTCTACGAATTTTAGATTTTCCTTAAAATAATTTTATGTTTTGTCATCAACAAAAAGGGGGAGATTGTTAATACAAATAAGCCATAAAAATGTTTATTTATATTTTACGATCTTCTAATGTTTTGTCGATAACAAACATAAAATCATTTTAACGAAACTAATAAAATACGTAAATGGTTTGAACTAATAGTTTATAACATATTTACATTTTCACATAAAACACTAAAACAAGTATAAGTGATTTTATGATTTAATATTACATATGTACAACAACTAGTGTTTACATATTTGGGTAAAATATACACATAACTAGTATGTAATATATTTGGTAATATAAATGGGTAGAAACTTAAGTATCACAACCCATTGACCAAATACATTGAATATAGTTGGGTACAACCCAAAGCCCATGACCCATGGAGCTTGACCCATAATCCATTGCATGACATCATGCTTATATCATATATGGATAATATCCATAACTGTTAGGATTTAGTAAATCCAGTTATTAAAGACTCGGTCACCTCAAGTATATGTAATCATTAGAAAGCTCGTAGTCATAGATCAGTTAATGTTTAGTTAAGTAACACCGTGGAGGACGGACCGGTCTTTACCCACTGTATGCCTGATCCACAGCCCGTAGGTGGCATTTTATGTAAGAACTATGAATACTCTCTACCTTCCAAGGTAGAGAGTTGGAGCTCATAATCTTTCTCTCACTAAAGTTCCCAACCTCTATCTTTCTCTCTCTAAAACCTCATTTATACGCCTATTTGATCTTGTGGTTTAGTGTGTTTATGAAATCCAATATGTTACAATTGGTATCAAGAGCCATGGTTTGATCATCTCTTACATATCCTTGGATTTCTAGTGGTTTTTAGATGGTTTTTGAGTTTGAAAAAGTTTAGTGGTTTTTGCATCATTTGGTTCATTTCGAGTGTTAAAGTTTAAATTTTGGGTGTACTTTTGTGTTTAGAATCATTGTATGTGCTTGGGTTTTGATTTGGTAAGCTTGAATCACTGTGGTTGAGCTTGTTTTTTCTATTGAAAAGTGTGTTTTTTTGAAGTTTTCTTGGTAGCGACTTGGTTCTCGTAGTGAATTTCATCATAGCGACTTACATCAGAAAAAGGTAGCGAGTTGTAGTGCTTTTTGGTAGCTACTTGGTCCTAGCGACTTGTCTATTGAGACAACCCGACAAATAGTACAACTTAGTGGATTCTCCACTACGGCTAGCGACTTGGTTAAGGTAGCGACTTGCTTTCAATTTTGTTAGCGACTTGTACTTAAGATTCTTAGCGACTTGGTGTTAGCGACTTGGACCTTAGCGAGTTGCTCTTTAGCGACTTGGCTGCTTAGCGACTTGGTGTTAGCGACTTGGACCTTAGCGAGTTGCTCTTTAGCGACTTGACTGTGTAGCGACTTGGTGACTAGCGACTTGGTTGAAGAATTCGTAGCGACTTGGTTGATATTTGTTTGTAATACGGTTTTCTCTTGATTTAGTAAAATCCCATGAAAGAATCTATTTCCCGGTTTAATCATAAAGTTATAAAATCCCGTGTTAATCTGTTAACATGTCTACCAACGTACCTACAATCATCTCCACTTTGTTGCTAAGGATGTTCAAGCGGTGGTTCGACACTCGTCCACCTATGCTTGATGAATCGACTACGACTCTTGGGCACAACGAATCAGATTGTACTGTCTTGGAAAGGAAAACGGAGTCAACATTCTCAAGTCTATTGATGGTGACTGCGAAAAGGAAGCCGGAGCTAGTGTTGACTCAACACCTTGATTTTGTATCATTATTCCTCCTAATGAGAAGAATGTTGCTGGTGGAGGAGGATGAGACGTCCTAGGAGGTAAATCCTCTAGATTATAGAGGTGTGGTAATGAGAGTGGAGTCGTGAATGAGATAGCTCTAGGCACCAATGGTGATGGTTTAGTAGAAATAGGATTGTTTGGTTTAGGAGGTATGGTGGTGCTTGGCATAGGTAGTTTTGTGGAAACTATCCTTTTAGGGATTGGTTTGATTGGTTGAGTTGGTGGAGGAGAAATCCTTGCATTTGTGGATTTGACCGGAGACGATTCGGTTGAAGAAATTTCGTGTACAATACGAGTAATTTTCTTGGGTGGTCCTTTGGTAGATGAGTTACCACTTGGAGCTTTCCTCATGATGAGATGATTCAAAGAGGTTTGTAAATGTTTCTAAGTGCTGAAAATGAGGATGAAGATGATGACTTTAGGAGTCCTAACAATGTGATTTATAAAGCAATGGATTTGGCAAGTGCATTCAAGACTTAAGCCACTAAACTTCTTTGGAAAGTGATGATTAGCATGCACAAGAGTCAACTTCAGAGTTGTACTAATCTATGAACTTATTTAAGATGAGATGGAGTGTTCAAGTTAGCAATATGAGCTTGAAATGATTGTTTTAGCTAGAGTTGACATGAATCTGTCATACGGATCCCACGGTTCCCTTCAATGAGGGATCCGTCTAGGCTAATCCTAGGGATCCTTCTCTCAGCAGCTAAGAAAGGATAACAATGATGTTTGTAAGATCTAATGCCTATTTCTTCTTGAGTGTTTCAGTTCATCTAAGTGTCTTAAATGAAGAGGTACTTAAATACTTAAGGGTAATGAGTGATGTAGCTAATGATTGCCTTTTATGGAAGAGGTTGGAACTTTTAAGAGTACCAATGGGTGACCAAAGATGACACTAAAGATTTTGAGAGTGTCAAATGGAACTAAATGATCATAGAGATCAGATAGTAACTTAGGATAATGTCTTGGAAGATGTCCTAAGAGTTTAAAATGGAAAAACTAGAATTTGATCAATTTCGACCAATTTTGAGGTAAGGATGATTATAATTAGTTTTGAGAGATTTCCAAAGCTAGATTTATTTTTAACATGTGAGGGATCATGTATGAGTATAATAGCGAAAGAGTAATGAGTTTTGGTGAGGCGATAGATCTACGAGTGTTTCGAGTGTGATCTAAATGAGTTATGTGTGAGTATGAAAAATCTACTCAACTTTGATAAGGACTCAATTTTCCTTAAGGCACTATGTCTAGCTTAGTGTGAAGTGATCTAAAGACATGTTTTGAAATATAATGATTGAAATTGCATTTTCTGTTTGCCGGATCCCACGCTTCCCTAAGAGTAGGGATCCGTCTAGCACAAACTCTGGGATCCGTCTCTCTGCTAAGCAGAACCTTTACAAAAGGTATGCAAGGATCTTGACAATGCATCACATTTCAAAGTTAGTTTTTCTAAGAGGTTCTAACACTAAGATATCAAATGTAAGATGTTTTATTTCATGAAAGAAATTGGATTACATTGATAAAGCATGGATACTAAGGATTGACCCTATTTAGAAAGAAGACTAAGTTCCTTGAGCGTTTTCGCTAGATGGATCATCAAATGGTTTATGGGTGTTTGCCGATTCAGGAATGAAGAAAGTCTTCATGAGAGATGCGTTTAGAGGTTCCATCATCTTGTTCACAAGTACGTAGAACGGACTTTGAAATTGAGGATGAAAGTGCATGATGTTATGATAAAGGCGCGTCAAGAACATTCCATAAGAGATTAGTTTATTCTTGGAGCCTTGAAGATTTACAAAACGCCTTGCGAAGAAGTAGGCGAGATTGTATGGTTGTTGTGTTAGCAAACAATACATTATGTGAGCACAACAAGCGGGAAGGATTTCTCGATTTCCCCTAAGGCTCCAAACATTTTCACGTAGGATGAGTGCAAGAGGCTTGTACTCTTCTCGGATATCCCGTGTATGGATAATGTTTGGATCGAAGTAATGAGGTTTGCATATTATGCGATTCAAGTCTTCGGGGAAGGTATGTGTGAACAATATGGGCTATTTTCTTCACGAAAGTTGAAGAGAGAATCAAGAGACCAATTTTCAGTGAAGGCACATTGTCCATGATTTGGAATCCGGAGAATGTGAGCAAATTGCCCAAGGGTTAAAACAAACTTTTGGTTTTTGATCCAAAACCAAAGAGATATAGAGCGATCCTCGTTACGAATGAGTTCAACTTGACGAAAGAATTCCAATACAAACCTTGGACATATTTTATTGTTAATTTTGAGAAGACATTCTAGTCCTATGGCTCGGAAGGAAGTATTGATACCTTCTTCGAATTGTAGAGGGGTGTCGACAATACGTCCTTCGTGGAAGTGACGGGTTTCGAGATTATTGAACCCACGGACATGATTGCCAGGTGTGTTGGGCTCAAGAGAGATGTTAGGAGTGTAGACACTAGTGAGTGAAAAATCAAACTCATATTCATGCGACATAGCGAAACCTATAGGAAAGAGGAGTTAATAAGATGTGACGTATTACGGGTAAAACAATGATTACCTAACGTTTTTACAAGATGTTTATTAATAATGACATTTAACTTACTTAATGTTTGACATTTTAAGTAGAAACTTTCTTTTAGGAAGAAAACGGTTTTTATTTTGCATGGAAAACTGATATCCAGAAGGACGGTTCCCTTCCCTTCTATCAGGGATCCGGCTAGTATACCTACAGGGATCCGTGGATCTGTAGTAATAAACAGATTTTTGATAAAAACATAGTTTTTATAGTTTTATACCAAGATATGTGTATTAGCCTACATTTTCTTTTAGCACACATTAATGGTTTCTAATGTATCATGAAAGGATGCGAAAGATATAAATCAAAGGAAATGACAAACATATTAAGATAATAAACTAGATAAACTAGAATATTACACTAGTACAAAAACGGGATTTGGTCACGCATGGTCGAAATGGAACAGCCACACATTCGCATATTTGTGTGGCTGAAGGTACGAAAATTGACAACATGTACTAATTAGTCACACATGAAAATTTTAATTGTGTGACCATTAGAAACTATGTCGCCACACAATTGAGCGTTGTGTGGCTAAAGGTATCTGGTGATTTTGTTTGGATCATTTAGCCACATATGAATTTGGAACGCATGACAAATACAAGTAACCTTGATCGTTAGTCACATGAAGTAATTTTTGTGTGTCTAAATTATAGAGTCAAGTTTTGTCACACATTATTTAAGGGTGGTGATATGTTTTGCCAACTCTTTAGCCACATACGAAATTGGAACAAGTGACAAATGAAAAGTAAGGTTGAAGCATTAGTCACGATATACATATAAACAATGACAAATATATGTCACACACTTGAACACTCGACCAAAAGCCATATATGGTCACACTAAATGTTTTGTCACACATTCGTTAAGTGTAGCCAAAATCCAAAGTACATATGTTCACGTAAGTTAATATGTGTGTTTAAAGTTTAGTTTGTGTTAGCTTGCAAAGCTAATCTATAAAGTCACATTTGCTACTAACACCGTGACCAAATGCCATATATGGTCACACTAAGCGTTTGTCGGACATATTATTCAAGTGTTGCCAAAATCCGAGTACATATGGTCACGTAACTTAATATGTGGCCATTGGAGGATGAATAGTCAATCAAAATACACGTTTCCTCACTTTAAACACCATATGGTCACACTTATTAACACTTTTAGCCACTTTATGGTTAATTGTATGTGACTAAATACCCAAAACAAACATGCTTTGTGTGACTAAATGTTAGAAAAGGTCACACAAACATAAAATTCATGTGGCCATTGGATGATCAATAGTCACACAAAAGACACCTTTCTTCACTTGAAACACCATATGGTCACACTTATTAACACTTTTGCCACTTTATGATTAATTGTATGTGACTAAATACCCAAAACAAACATGCTTTGTGTGACTAAATGTTACAAAAGGCCACACAAACATAAAATCCAACTTATTAACACTTTTAGCCACTTTATGCTTAATTGTATGTGACTAAATAACCAAAGAAACATGCTTTGTGTGACTAAATGTTAGAAAGGCCACACAAACATAAAATTCATGTGGCCATTGGATGATCAATAGTCACACAAAAGACACCTTTCTTCACTTGAAACACCATATGGTCACACTTATTAACACTTTTAGCCACTTTATGATTAATTGTATGTGACTAAATACCCAAAACAAACATGCTTTGTGTGACTAAATGTTACAAAAGGCCACACAAACATAAAATCCAAGTGGCCATTGGATGATCAATAGTCACACAAAAGACATATTTCTTCACCTTAAACACCATATGGTCACACTTATTAACACTTTTAGCCACTTTATGCTTAATTGTATGTGACTAAATAACCAAAAGAAACATGCTTTGTGTGACTAAATGTTAGAAATGGCCACACAAAAGAAATTTGATGTGGCCATTGGATTATCAATAGTCACACAAAAACTATTATGTTTTCATAAACATAACTAACTACGAATACTAAGCAGACTTATCTTATTTACGCGGACTTAACCTTGTCTTGGCGACCTTAACCACTAAAACTAACCTACCGGACTTAACTTTGTCTTTGGAAGCTTTAACCACTAAAGTTTTCATTTATAAGTATACCACAACACAAAATATATATATATTTTTGGGTGCAAAGATGAACTTGTATTAATCAAGGAAACTTTGTAAAATGAAAAATCAACACACACCGATATGGACAAGTCCCATATCAAGTTGCATACTAGGCAACTCTATTCAATATCGATATATCATTCTTATAAGTCGATAACAAAAACAAACCGCCCATATCATACAACCATGGACGAGATGACAACCGACACAAAACCATCACAAAGAACACCTTTTAATGCACCGGTATGAACCATACACTTCAGATAGGGGCTATACCAAGTAGTTTACATTCCATCTCATGAATGGATTCAACTACTTGGGAACACACACCCTAAATGAAGCCAACCAAATCCTACACAATCCTAAAATCTGTTTATAAGCGTGTCTATCAATAACAACCGATAACGCACGGAATTACGTTTTAGCACATGCTAAATAATTGGAATTATAAGCGGATTACGGAAGACACGAAGCTTGGTCATCGATGACAAAGTCAACAAGATTGAATCGACCATTTTGTTTCGTTCCACTAACACTCCTCAACAATCTCTCCATATGGCGTTTATGGTAACGTGGTTCATATTCGCACTAGTATAATGTATTATTGTAGGATTAGGATGTTCAATTTTAGATTGTTGTCATTTTTTATAGTGATTATGAAGTTTAGAAGCTGGGCGTTTGTTCATGACAATTATTTTTATTGAACCACTATATTGGGTGTTTTTGTTGTTGTTTTTGCTTTAAGTTAATTGCATTTACATGTTTTCTTGAATTTTTTGACTACTTGAGGATGTTAGAGCTTATCTAATTGCTTATAAATAGCTTATTTATAGCCTTAAAGTAAGGTCTTAGGGTCATTTGATGTATCGCAGTTCTTGGTTTGATTTGCCTATTTTGTGCTTAATTGTTTATCTGGGCGCTTATTAGTTATAGTTGCTTAATTAGTTGCTTTAAGTCCATTTTAGCTTTTGATTGTTCATTTGTATGCGCCATGTGGTGATTTTAGTGTATCTGCAGTTATATGTGTTTTGACACGGTGGTTTGAAGTAATATGAGTGTTTGGGATGTGGGTAAGCACCATTTCATCGGGGTGTTTTGGTTTCAAAATTGTTTGATTTGGAGCCACATTTAAAATTATCAAATTTGGAGCCAAATTTTAGCCAAAATTTTAAATTACTTTGGAAATTATGGTTTCCTTAATTGAAAAGCGCCCCATCATTAGCCCTATTTTTACTCCAATAAATCAAAGCTTCAAGCAAAACAACCGAACTTCAATTTTACACCATTATTTAACAATTAAGTTTACTAATTTTCTTTAACACATTACTTCTTACGAATCATGTCAACGCAAATCAATTATCCGGATGATTTGGTTTATTACGATCGTGAGATTGAAAACACTTTAGAATATGAATCGAGGCGTATTCGGATGAGGGTGAGGATCTTGGAAACAACCATTCAAATGCGAATGTTGTTAAGAGGGCATAACTAGGTTAGCTAAGTTTCGCAGGAATATGGAAAAACAGACGGAATAAAGGTCGGTGTAACCTTGATGCACCGGATAGGTTATCGAGGAAAAACAGAGCATTGTTTTCAAGTTTTTGGGTGATTTGGTTCGTGAGCATATAGGTGTCGGGATTCTAACTTGGAGGAAGGTTGATTCGAAGCAAGAGATAAAATGTGGGACGAACTCACGGTACACATATACTTTTTTAACTAGTAGTGGCTTGGGCATGGTAGATACAAGGTGTTAATAAGTTTATCTCTGCATTTACGGTATGTGCAACTAATTAACAACAATTTGTTAATCTTTGCAATGATATTTTGATGTTGACTTGAAGGTCGAAAGTCGATAATGAATCGTCTTGGTCAACTTCTAAGGAATTTGAGAATGAAATTGATACAAAACTACATATTGCCCAACCAAAATACCCTTTCAAAACTAAATGAAGTCCGGCAAAGTATAGTGCAATTATAAAAGCCGAAGATTGGGTTAATTTTGTAAACTACACAGCAATGAGGAATACAAGGTGTTAATTATTCATTTTATTCAAGTTCAAATATCTTTCACCTTTTCATATGTTTCCATATGTATTAGTTGTATACTATCGGCATTACTACATCTAAACGCCGTATGATTTTGTGTTGCAAGGTGAGATCGGCAAAAGCTAAAGTGTCGCGTTCCAAGTGCATTTATGATCATACAATGGGACGAGGTGGATACGCCGTGTGATAGAAAAATGGTAACGATAAACATTTGCACATTTACATTTAATAGCATCATAGTTTCGTTTATATTCGTTTATCTTACATTTGTATGTATTTGATGTTTATAAGATCGAGAGTAAAGAAATTGAACGGATGAAGAACCACCGCGTGGTACGTTGTGGTTGAAAGGAATGGTGAAAAAAGGCGGAGAATATCACGATGATGATATCGGATCGGTGGGAGAAAAATTTGTAAGTTTGTTGCAAATTTTATTATTATGTTTGTTTAGTTATAAGTTAATATTGCTACTATATTACTTAAAAGCGTAGTTATAAGTTAATACGGTAGTGTTTTAGTTAATACTTTTAGTTAATCTTGCTAGTGTATTACTTAAGCTATTATTTATAAGTTAATACATGTAGTGTTTTAGTTAATACTTTTAGTTACAAGTTAATCTTGGTAGAATTAAATAACCTATTTCCCATATTGTGTGTGCGAGAAAGAAGCGGACGACAAGATCAAACAAGGAATCTTGAAGCTTGATCATGGCACGATGCCATGACATTTGTATTAGGTAAGGAAAAGGGAGGATATGCGAGAGGTGGGAGGTGGAGTAACCTACAAGAGGTATTTTGATGCGCCTCGAATCGACAAGCATCCGATGAAAGAGTGGTGTTACTTCAAAGTGAACTTGATGATGAGGCGCCAACGTCAAGAAAAAGAGGCGTAATCTGAGTTTGATGAAACAATTGGTCGCACAAAGGGGCGATTGCGATCAACTTCAACTCCATTGATGAAACGAAGTAAGACATAAGAAAGTAACATTCCATCTTTTTACCCTTTTAAATCTGCTTGATCTTCTTAAACAATTTATATTTCGGTGTCTCGGTGAACATTAATCTTTTAAATAGCGGTCTTGATGAGGATCTTGGAACACGTGTTCTTGGGCGTGAGAAAGTTGCGAGCATTGAGAAGTCTAATGGACTTGCAACTTTGGAAAAGGAAATTCAAATAAGTGTAAATAATAAATCACCCCACAGGATTTTGAATTCTTCATACATTATTTATTTACCGTGTATTATACATATAGGAAAGCATTAAATCATCGCATCTAAGAAATCGACTAGATCAAAACAAAGGATTCTTCACGTCAACTTTACGGATCACAAGAACGAGTCTCCATTAACAATACTACCACAAGTATGTATTTAAACATTTTCATATGTTCTTTAGTTTAATTAATTCTCGATACATATATACATGCAACAAATTATCTTTTAGGTAATTAAGTGCGGTCGTGTGGCATAAAGAAATCAACTATTATTGTGGAGGTACCGTGTACAAAAGCGATGGAAAACAAATGCTTCATAACAAACCACTCCCAAAGGATTGCTACTGAGTATCTATTGAAAATCTTTAGTGGATGCGGCGTGCATACCGGATGTGAAATAACGGTCTCAAAGCAGTTAAGGATGCGATAGGTGGTTTTATGCATGGCCAAAGGATCAAGTGGTTTCGATGAAAAGGTACAAAGATGCATGTGTTTTATAAACCTACATATATCATTCTTCATATTTAATTGATGTTTGATACCCGGCTTTTGTTTCCTCTGTGTAACACCACCAAGTACCATAAAGCGATTGGTGAGAACGAGCGCACCTAAATTACATACTAAGCGCTACGTCTCTAGTCATACCATGCAAAGGAAGCTAAGAAGATCAAGAGTCGAAGTCGTTAAATTATTGAGAATTTTATTCATGCGACATTACAATTTTATATACATTCAAATTTTATTGTATTTGAATATATTTTGAATATATATTATATATTTGTTTTGATATATATTGATTTCTTATATGTGACTAAAAGATTTATATAGTCACAATTATTAACACTTTTGGTCACGGTTTGCTTTATTCGATGCGTGACTAAATGTTAGAAAGCGTCACACAAACATAAAATTAATGTGGCCATTGGATGAGCAATAGTCACACAAAACACACATTTCTTCACTTAAAACACCATATGGTCACACTTATTAACACTTTTGGCCACTTTATGCTTAATTTGTATGTGACTAAATACCCAAAAGAAACATGCTTTGTGTGACTAAATGTTAGAAAAGGCCATACAAACATAAAATTCATGTGGCCATTGGATTATCAATAGTCACACAAAACACACATTTCTTCACTTAAAACACCATATGGTCACACTTATTAACACTTTTAGCCACTTTATGGTTAATTGCATGTGACTAAATACCCAAAAGAAACATGCTTTGCGTGACTAAATGTTAGAAAAGGCCACACAAACATAAAATTCATGTGGCCATTGGATGAGCAATAGTCAACACAAAACACACATTTCTTCACTTAAAAAATCATATGGTCACACTTATTAACACTTTTGGCCACTTTATGATTAATTGGATATGACTAAATACCCAAAAGAAACGTGTTTTGTGTGACTAAATGTTAGAAAAGGCCACACAAACATAAAATTCATGTGGCCATTGGATGATCAATAGTCACACAAAACACACATTTCTTCACTTGAAACACCATATGGTCACACTTATTAACACTTTTGGCCACTTTATGATTAATTGAATGTGACTAAATACCCAAAAGAAACATGCTTTGTGTGACTAAATGTTAGAAAAGGCCACACAAACATAAAATTCAAGTGGCCATTGGATGAGCAATAGTCACACAAAACACACATTTCTTCACTTAAAACACCATATGGTCACACTTATTAACACTTTTAGCCACTTTATGGTTAATTGCATGTGACTAAATACCCAAAAGAAACATGCTTTGTGTGACTAAATGTTAGAAAAGGCCACACAAACATAAAATTCATGTGGCCATTGGATGAGCAATAGTCACACAAAACACACATTTCTTCACTTAAAACACCATATGGTCACATTTATTAACACTTTTGGCCACTTTATGATTAATTGGATGTGACTAAATACCCAAAAGAAACGTGCTTTGTGTGACTAAATGTTAGAAAAGGCCACACAAACATAAAATTCAAGTGGCCATTGGATGATCAATAGTCACACAAAACACACATTTCTTCACTTAAAACACCATATGGTCACACTTATTAACACTTTTAGCCACTTTATGGTTAATTGTATGTGACTAAATACCCAAAACAAACATGATTTGTGTGACTAAATGTTAGAAAAGGCCACACAAACATAAAATTCATGTGGCCATTGGATGATCAATAGTCACACAAAAGACACCTTTCTTCACTTGAAACACCATATGGTCACACTTATTAACACTTTTAGCCACTTTATGATTAATTGTATGTGACTAAATACCCAAAACAAACATGCTTTGTGTGACTAAATGTTAGAAAAGGCCACACAAACATAAAATTCAAGTGGCCATTAGATGATCAATAGTCACACAAAAGACATATTTCTTCACCTTAAACAACATATGGTCACACTTATTAACACTTTTGCCACTTTATGCTTAATTGTATGTGACTAAATACCCAAAACAAACATGCTTTGTGTGACTATCTGATGTTTATGGTCACTAATACGGATTAATCCAACAAAATTTGTACCTAATTAGTCACACATGTTACGGTTTTGGTTACTCTTTTGCAATAGAGACTAAAAAAGTCAAACACGTGACCATAGGGTACCTATGGTCATGTGACCTTTAGTCACACACGGCCGAAAAAACATGTGTGACTATATGTATATCGTCACACATATTCGATGTGGCCAAATCCACTTTTTGTTCTAGTGTTAGTAATATTTTATTTCAATGTTAAGAATGATACAAAGGATTGGGTATATAACCCCAATGTAGATTAACAACACAAAGTATATGTCTCCGTATGAGAACTTCATCATAGGGAACACAAGAGCGATGAGTGTTAATGCGATAAGCGTGAGGCCGATGTAAACCATGTTGATGACGAACCTTCTTGGTTTAAGTTTGAGATGAGATGAGATGAAGAGGAAGATGAAGTTTTGAATGAGAGGTAATTTTTGAAAGTGGAAGATTTGAAAAAGTGGGGATTTGATAGAGTGGACGATGGAGGGGTTTTTATGGGGAAGGAGGAATTTTTGAGATTTGTGTTTTGTTTTATTATTAGAAGGATATGATTTTTGGATTAAATGGGATAGAACACAAATTTTATAAACCTCGACTATAGACGAAAAAGTAACACGTATGTGAGAAAAGCTTCCTAATGAAGCTACATGTAATTCATGAATATGCACAAAAGATAATCATATCAATACCTATGTAAGCATACTTATTTATCAAGCTAATGTTATTTAGAGATAAGTGGAAAGTCATACCTCTAATGCACTTAGGAATGTCTTTACAAATGACACAACAAATGTCAGTAGACAATTCCGATTCCTTTAAGATACCTTCTTAGGGAATGTATTCTTGTTACCAATCAATTCCTATGGCTTAGTAGGTATGAGCTTTAACTAAGAAATATGACAAAGAAGATTAGTGCAATTAATATGAATATTAAATAAAGAAAAATGTTGTTATCTAATCAACATCCAAACAAAGAGTTTTAAAAGAAATAATGTTTGTTTTCATGAAAAACCTTCTTTGTAGTTTTCAATTAACCACGGATTGTATCAAGTTTTTAAAGTACAATATACTTTCAGAAACTTGGTAACGAAGCTCTGATGCCAATTGTGGAAAACTAGAAGGGGGGTTGAATAGTTTTACCAATTAAAACTTCGTTTTAAACTATTTAGATCAACTTATGTCAATCTATTTAGATGTGTGTTGGATGTTGATAAACAAACATATAGAAACATAAATATGTAATGAAAAGATAAAGAGTAAGAAGCACAAAACCACAACGCAAGTATTTATAGTGGTTCGGCTACAAGGACACCTTCCTTGCCCTACTCCACTCCCCGAGTCACCTACTCGAGAGTTCGTAATCACTACACAACACCGACTCCTTATGGCGGAGAAGCCTTCTCAACGTCGCCTCCTCTTTTTCCGGTACTAGGCTAACCACCGGGTTCTTTCACCAAGGTGAACCACACCTACCACAACATCTTCTACCCTTTATCCGGTACTAGGCTAAGTACCAAGTTCCATTACAATGGAGGAACTAATACCCAACACTACACAACACCTAATACTAAAGGAGACCCACTCCTTATTACAACACCATCAAGGATATCAATATCCTTTGACCAAATACTAATCTATCTTGTACATCGAATCACACCATATCGAATATACACCTTAGGCACCTTTCACTAATGCCATTGACTCGATCTTGAAGACACCCTTCACTAATGTCTTGTGACTTGACTTCTAGGCACCCTTCACTAATGCCTCTAGTCTTGACTTCTAAGCACCCTTCACTAGTGCCTTTAAACGGACGATAGACACCTTTCACTAATGTCTTCTCTTTCACCTATGTCTTCGACACTATACTTCTAGTGAGAAAGAATAGAAACATCAACAAGAGAACTTCAGTAGTCTTGATGATGAGGAAGCATGGCAACTCATGGACTTGAGCTTGCTTGACTTCAAAAGGTGGTGATCTCACCTTTAAGAGGAACCTAGAGAATCACACAAAACAAAACTACATACATAGATCACTTGGATCTGAGGTTAGAGAGTTTATAACTCAAATAGAAAATATGTGAGAAAGGGGTGAGAAACAATGAAGAAATGGCTCACTATTTATAGAGAGAAAATGTCTACTATTCCACGGATCCCATGGATCCCTCCCTTAAGGGATCCGTCTAGTGTAAAGCTAGGGATCCGTGGGACGCTCCTCTTTGCCCTTGGGTATTTTGGTTATGGGTCATGGGTCATGGGTTATGGGTTGATCCATGGGTATTTCATTAGATACAATGTACCTAATGGGTGCAATGCATCTAGTCAAATGGGTATGGGTCAATACCATGGGTTGTAGTTTTTACCCATTATAATACATACTAGTTATGTATATATTTGCCCAATATGTAAACACTAGTTGTTGTATATATGTATTACTAAATCATAAAATCACTTATACTTGTTTTAGTGTTTTATGTGAAAACGTAAGTGTGTTAGAAAACTATTGGCTCAAACTATTTATGTATTTTATTTATTTCGTTAAAATGATTTTACGTTTGTTATCGACAAAACATTAGAAGATCGTAAAATATAAATAAACGTTTTTACAGCTTATTTGTATTAACACTTTCTTTGTTCTCCACAGTATCATATAGTTTGAGCACATTGGAGATTAAGGGATCACTGGTGTAAGACATCGTGATAATATCAGATGACAAGTCTTAAGTTTCAATAAAATGTCAGACAGTTAAACACAAATTGCTTAAAACAATCCTCCTTATGACAAATCGCTTCAGACAAATTGCACTCGGGAGAAATCGCAGTCCAGACAAATCGCTCTCTTGACAAAACGCACCCCGGACAAATCGCTTCTTTAGAAAAGTCGCACTTTTAGTCAAATCGCACCCTAGATAAGTCTAAATAGACAAATCTCACACTTGACAAATCGCACCCTAGACAAATCGCACTCTGGACAAATCGCACCCTGAGTAAGACAAATCGCTTCAATAAACGATCCAAACAAAAGGACAAATCGCATCGACTATGAGACAAATCGCATAGAAGAAACAAAGTACGAGACACAAATCGCACTTCAGAAATATTCAAAAACACCAGTTTATCAATCCAAAAACCACCCAACCAAGATAATTCAAGCATTCCAAACCAAAACCTAAACACTTATAATGATTCTAAACACAAAAGTACAATCAAAATCCAAACTTTAACTCAAGAAATGATCCAAATGATGCAAACTACTCTAAACTCATTCAAACCCAAAAACCCTATAAAAACCACTAGAAATCCAAGAACATGAAAGATGAGTGATCAAACCATAGCTCTTGATACCATTTGTAATATATTGGATTTACTAAACACACACTTAAGCACAATAATGGGGCGAATTGTTTAGAGTTCTAGAGAGAGAAAGTGAGATGTTCTAGAGAGATAAAACAAAGAAAGGTTAGATTCCCAAATGAACATTCAACCCTCTCCCTTGTGGGGAGAGAGCTATTTATACAAATGACCACGCCCTCCTTCGGGCTGTGGATCAATCATACAGTGGGTAAAGACCCATCCTTCTTCCACGGTGTTACTTATACTACTAATAATCTAACTAATATATTGTTACGTCTACGAGCTATAATATGCTAAACATACGTTGGGGTGACCGACACTTCAGCATGGATTTTCTAAATCCTAACATGAACAACTACCACCTCACAATCATGCTACCTCACAAGCCATTAATCATGAATGTACACACTGTGAAAGGACCGCTAGGATTAGTGAGCGAACCCGTATAATGGTTCATGAACTTCAAGATGAAATGAGGTTCATACTCACTCACATCCTTGAGCGTCTCAATGCTCTATCCCATCCTCCACCACAATAGTTTACATTATGATGGATAATGTAATAAGTCCAACTCTAGGACTATCTTAATTTCTCTACGAATTTTCTTTCTAGGTTAATTTTTTTTATTTTCGCATTTTCCTTTATCATCATTATTATTGTCTCATTATTGTGACATTAGTCATAACGAACTTTTTTACATAATGTATAATGTTTTATTATTATTGTGGGTTGGTTGTTGTCTTATTGCTTATGCTTTATTATTTTTTTGGATTAATTGTCAATAACGTTTGTTTTGTAGCCTTCAAAATCCATGCATCTCATACTTGGCGCCCCAACAAGGGGGAGTATTGGCCAAGAGGGAGCGCATGATTCCGCTACGCTTTTCTCTTTTTTGTTTCAACAAAAAAGGGGAGAAAATATCAAACATAAAATTCACACTTTTACAAATTTAAAAAGTAAAAAATGAGTTTAAAATATATATTTTTAAAAGACTTAGACACTTTTATCTCATTGCTTAAAAATAAATTTTATGTTTTCTCTTCCACAAAAAAGGGGATATTGTAAATACAAATATCGTTAAAAAGTTATTTATATTTTACGATCTTTGCTATCTTTTATTAACGACAATAATAAACTTTATTTTAGCAAAATATAAATTTTGTCAAGTCTTTTATATAGCTACAAAGTTTTTCTTTAAAATAGATTTTAATATAAGTTACTTCTTAATTAACATCACTTGGCTAGCTACTATTTATATTTCACAAGTTTACTTTGTTAAATATTTTAATCAAAATGTAAATGCATTTTTACATCACTACATGGATCATCATTATCTGAGATATCAAATCTATTAGGATCATAGAGAATATTTTGGAAAGATATGAACATTTGCAAGATTTTGGAAGATCCCTTGTCAGGGACCGAAGGAACCAAAATGGTACACGGACGGAACCAAGTTTTTGGTTCCATCGGATCTGTGGCTTGCTGTGGCTTTTTGCCTATAAATAGCAAGCCAAACTTTGTTGTTTTTCACACACATACATACATACATAAACATTATATATTCTCTCTCACTCATTATTCTTGTATCTGACTCATTCATATTCATCTTTGTGACCTTCTTAATTAGCAAGAAGATCAAAGCATCATTGAAGACTTATAAGCTTCAACAAATAGTTGCAAGTCTTGTTTGTTTATCACAAGTGTGTATTATAATAGTTCATACATCATTGTTTATACCAAACCATCATAAAATTTCCATAGTGATCGGTTAGTATTTTAGTCCTCAAAATACGTAGTATGATGGGAGTGGTTGTACCCTTGTAAAAGAACTCGACATCTAGCTTTGTGTCGGAAATATTGTGTAAGCGACGTGTAAAGGTTTTCTCCTCCGGATAAAGGAGCTTGTTGATTAGTGAAGAATACTCTCGAGTTGGAGACTCGGGGAGTGGAGTAGGGCAAGGAAAAAGAGTCCTTGTAGACCAAACCACTATAAACTCTCGTGCTGTGGTTTGATAGTTTCTATCCTTTCTTGCATTACATTTATTGTTACTTTGGTTGGTTTCACATAAACATAAAAGATTTTAAGAGAAAAACGGTAAAACTTTTCAACCCTCTCCCCCCCCTCCCCCCTTCTAGTTTCCCACAGTCTTCAACACTTAGTAAATTTCTTCGAAGAAAACTTTTATACGCCATAAGAAGGAAACATACGACTACACACTAGAATACATTTGACTCAATTCCAAATATAAACTAGCGTATAATTTGACCACGAAGATTTATATCAAGCGCATCACAAAATTTCAATTGTTCTTCAGTTAAATCTTCACGATTATAATCACCATATGAATCATCATCATAAGAGTTATTGTCTACAAAACTTTAGTAGTGTTTATTCAATATTTACTAAGCAAAGGATGTTTTTATCTGTTTAAGAAATGAAATTTACTAAGCTAAAGTATGTGATTATGTATTTAACAAATGAAATTTACTTCTCACGAACATGAACATGAACACTTAAACACATTTATTAAATGATAATATAACAATATCAAATATCTAATTAATTAATTAATATCTAGTCGCTCCTGAAGTTAAATTCCTTAACAAGTCAACATGCTTTTCAAATCTTGTTTTTATAACTAAAACAAGTTTATTATATTGAATCAAACACCAAGTCTTATAACTCATACGGTTGTCACGAGACACTACAGGTATTCGTGTGATGCGGCGACTGTTATTATGAAATTTGATTATTTTCGGGCAATAATTTATTTTATTTTTACGTTTTTTGACAATAACTTTACTGTTTAGTATGTTTGTTTAGGTTTTATAAGTAATGACAAAGGTTTTTGGAGTTTTGCTTGTATTTTTTTTAATAGCTTGGTTGGTTTGTATAATGTGTTCTTTTAATTGTATTTTTTATTGAAGAGTGAAATCGAGAGGCTTTAGATTATCATTAATTGTGATTTTGACAACTCAATTGATATATATGTGTTGATGCATCAATTGATTGCGCACATCCAGAGGCAGAGCCAGTGTGGGGGGGGGGGGGGCCTGGCGGGTGCTCGGCCACCCCCAACCGGCTCAACTAGCCAACCTTGTAGCTTGATTTCCAACACACGTTTCACAAATTTGTTAATCCAGCTCCTGCCAATAGGGCATGCCTTGGCCATGGGCGACAACAGATGAGGGAAGTCAAATTAGGTTGTGTTTATGATGAAGAACATACACTTTATAAGCTAATGAGCTTATTTTAAGGATTAGAAAAACAGAGCATTTTTTTTGTTTTTTTGATGAGGAAGACAACCAAAAGAGAAGATATGCGTTTGTTGTTGTTGTTTTTTCATAGATATGTGTGTTTGTTTGTCGTCCAGTAGAAACCTTTTTCCTTTTTGACGTTATTTAGATGTATAGTGCCCTTGAACATTTAGGGCCCGTTTGGCTTGTAGATGGGTTTAAGATTTGGATTTGGTTTAGGATTTAGATTTGGATTTGGATTTGGATTTGGAATATAAAATAAAGAGAGATTATATTGTCACACCCCCAAATTACGTGTTTTGCAGCGGAATGGAATACCTTGGGGAGGACTGTCATAGCATCAAAGTTACAGTTATATCGAACGACCTAAAGTGTCGTTTGGAAAACACATCGTTTGATTTATTAAAACAATCAGAGTTTACAAAGTATAGGTCCCAAATGAAAATCAATATGTACGGAAATAAATTTGTTACAAGCCAAACGATGTTTTTAAAGTGCATAAATCCCATGTGTGACGCGTCGTCACCACGACTCTATGATATGTCCATATGCATGCCATGAAGTGAATGCCTTAGATACCTGAGATAAAACATGCTAAAAAGTGTCAACACAAAGGTTGAGTGAGTTCATAGAGTTTGTGTTGAAATGAAAAACCTTTCAAAATCGTTTATGCAGCAAAGGCATTGTGAATCCACTCAGTTCCAAGTTCCGCCCATACAAAACTTGCAACCTGTGTGTTCACAACCCATTGCCAAAATGTGTATAGTTTATGTTCAGTACATTACTTAATCTAACAATATTCAATTGATATAACACATATGAGTGTTGTTTCAAATAATTCCAAGACCATTAGTTCATGATTATACCAAGACATTTAGTTCAATGATTATACCAAGACATTTAGCTCAATGATAATACCAAGACATTTAGCTCAATGATAATACCAAGACATTTAGCTCAATGATTATACCAAGACATTTAGCTCAATGATTTATGATATAGAATATGACTAAACATTCAGTTCAGATAAACATATAGTTTGCAAATAATTATGATTGTCATAAAAATAGTTGAGCATGTATCTCCCCCAAAAGTAATTCAAAACAATTAAAAGAGTATGGGCTATGACTCACCTGATGCAATTATAATGATGACAAGAGTGGATACACTGAAATGCGGCGCAATCTCTAAGCGCGACCTATTATGAATGATATGCTCTAATGTAAATCATAAAACAATGTCGTGCATGCAAACTCATATGATATCCATACCACTTGTACATTTGAAAATAATGTTTATCATCGAAATATATGTTTATGACATCTCGTCATATTATAAAATACTTTACAAGTATTTATGTTGAAATGATATCATACGATAATCATTTAATGATTTATTATGAAATTATAACTTTTCGTCGTAAAATAATATCATTTGACAATTTCATGAAAGTGACTAAACGGTCTTGAAAAGCTAGTCGTAAAATGGTGCACATTGAGTGTTAGGAAACAAACTCAACGGTTTTGGAAAGCTTGTATCATTATATTAAAGTTTTAGCATTTAAGTTTTCATCCTAGAGGTTTCGATCATGGAGAAAAATATAGGTAAAGTATGGTACTTGTGTCCAAAATATCGTTTAAGGGTGGTTTTTGGGCAAAGTTTAAATGACCGTATTTTATTCATTACAACTCCGCTTGACGAACGGTCGGACATTTTGGAAAATAGGCTAGGCGAACTCACTTTTACTAGAAGACATCATTTTGTAAAAAGTACTACATCCATGTTAAAAACGACCCTCAACATGGTCCTTCGTTGCCGATATGTTTGTCTATTAGAAAATATATTAGTTATACTTATATAAACTAGTTACGGCAACTTGTTTAAAATGTGAATAACTTAGTCGTTATAAGTCCGTTTTCTACGTTCTTTATATCCACGGTTTCGTATTAACATATACTAATATATTTTTGATAAGTCGACACATTTAATAACGCTTAAGATTCATTTTTGACTCGTAAAAAGTTGAGAATACATCTTGAATTTTACGAAACAATTAGTTTTAGATCGTTAAATTTAAAAATAGCATAACTTCTTCGTTATAACTCCGTTTAACCCATTCAAGTGGCCACTTTCGTTTTAAAGTATATTTTCCAAATATCTAGCCCAAATATTTTTATCAAGCATCGAAAATTCCAGATTTCACGAGAAAAGGTCAGACCCTTAAATATACTTGTCGAAATGAGTTTTTCTCGCGTAAAACTTATTCTAACCACTTCAAACCAACGCCGAAGCTATTCTAATCCTACCATACACCTTCTTAGGGTGTCATGGGTTCCTAGACATCACTAAAAGTGATATGTTTCAAGGAGTAATTATAGGATGATGATATATATATATATATAACACTCAAAAACAATAAAAAGTGGTATAGACATCAATATGACTTGCATGTTTTTCTCAAGCATGATGAAATGAACATAATATAAATATGAAAGATGAATATGAACATGAGATGTTTACTAGTAACTTGATGAGGTTAAATGAACAAAGGTTTAATACTAACACCCTAGGTTTTTATTTCAAAACCTTACTAAGAGTGTAACTAGATTGTAATGAACTTGACTTGAAGAAAAAAAATGATTTCCTTGTTTGTTCTTTGCTATGACCGGTTATGGAGGAAGAAGAGAGGAAAAGAGAGCCTTTTTCTTTACACTTTGAGATATTATCATCTATGTGTTGAGTTGGAGTATAAAATCAATATATGTAACAAGATATTTAGTATAAAGAGTGTGTGAGTCATTCATGGTTTGGTCGACATTTACAAAGAAAAGAATGAGTAGATGAGTTTTGTTATTAATTAAATGCATAAGTGTAGGATAAATGTGTAGATATTTAAGGATATTTAGTAACTTGTATAAATATTTGAGCTTGTAGGGTAGCGTTAGCTAATAATAAATTTTAACGGGTCAAAATAAAATATATTGAAGTCAATAAAATTATAAAAATACATTTCTTGCAAAAATTGAGTGAAATAATAATTATCGTGTAGTATTTACGAAAGCCGTTGTAATTATATAAATATAACAATTTATATACAAAATAAATTTAAAACACCGGGTAAACTAATAATAATATTTTTATAATATTAATATGAATATAAAAATATATCGGGATAATTTTTGAAAGTATCAGATCAAATGTTCAAATAGGGCACGTTTGGTACGAGAGAATGCCATAGAATGAAATCGTAATAGAGAATGGAATTGTAGAGAAAGTGAATCATGTTTGAGAAAGAATAACGATTCTACTGTTTGGTACAAATAAAGAATGCGTGTGATATAGAGCATTCTCTTGTTTGGTTATTGTATACAAATGAATTTTATCATTTAAATTTTCGTTTTAAACATTTGATTACCTAAATCATTATTAAAATAATTTGATTATTTAAATTGCTACCTTAAATACATTGAGTATATGCTAACCTTTTATCGCAAAAGCAATATTGAAGGATCTTTTGTTGGATGCAATTCGTAATAATGTGCACAAGTGAAAATTAATTCTAATAATATTTATTTATAATAGTTGTGGCGAATTTTGAAGAAACCCAAACATTTAAAAAAAAAAAAAAAAAAGTTTAGCATTTGAATAACTGGTTTTGTAAGAAAAGGTTAAAATAAAAATGTTGATATGAAGATATGATATCAACCTATCAATTTTTGTATTTCAAATAATTAAAATAAAAAATAAAAATAATAATTAAAAAATAATTAAAAGAAATAAACAAAACATTTGAAGACGATGATTGAAATCAATTTTTTTATTATACGAAAGAATCAATCATAGAATTCCTTCCCTTTTGTTCACCAATTCTCTCATTTCTTCACTATTTTAAAAGAATGCGGAGAATGGAAAGAGAATAAAATATTGATTCACCGATTCAATTCTCAACACAAACAAACACGAGAATGCTTCTCCATTCAATTTCTCAGCTTTCCATTCCATCGTACTAAACGTCCCCATAATGTGTACGCGATAGCGTTTATTTAATAAGAAAATAAACGTTTAATGTAAAATGCAAAACCCATGCATAAATTGATATGAAATGATGTTACTAATGATGTATAGACCAAATCTAGTCTATATGAAATGTCCTGAAATTACGAGTTGTCACATATATATTTTTATTGATATTTTAATTAAATTGTATTTAAATATTATATTTTAAAATAAAATCAAAATGATTGTGAGAGAAAATAAATGGGACCCACAAGTTTTTGTTGTAAACCCACCAATTAGTAAGGATTGAAAAAAAATTGTCAGTAAGAGTTTTGAGATATTCACTTTTACAACCAAACAACGATTATTAGTCCAAATCCAAGCTCAGAGTGTTCACTACCCCCAACCAAACTGCACCTTAATACTTGACAAAATTAACCCATCTTAAATATACCAAAATATTTGGTTGGAGACACACCACATGGAATATTAAAATCATTAACTATGATTAGTTTTTTAGTTTACTGTATAGATTTTGTCTAAATAGCTCATAATCTAAAAGGTTTTATGAAAACAAAAGATAAATAAGACACTGAAATGCACAAGTTGTTTTTGTAATAGTAACATATCTATAATTCAGCGTATAATAAAATGAAAATGACCTTGTTTATGAATACTCAGAGTTTTGACAATCTATTAAATGTTTGTTACTATTTTATAATAAATAGTTACGACCCCTTTTAACTTGGATTTCTGGCTCCGTCCCTGCACACATCACATAAAAAGTTGCATTCTTTCATTTTCAACTATCTTAATTTTTCTTAAGTTGTATTCTTTAAGATTCGTGCAGCTTTAACGCTTGATTCTTATGCGTCGGCTATCTTAGAAATCCTCCTCATTATTCTTATTTTAATTTTTTCTTCTCATTGTATCCTTTATTAATGCTAAAAAAAAAAGCAATATGCATTATAAGTAGTTAAGATAACATGAATAATTGAATATGGTGTTTCGAAAAGCACATTTAAATCGTGATACCAATACATTAAACTCGAATCACAAGAAACTATATATAGAGAAACAACTGTTCTTCTTCTTTCTTACACAAAGTAGAGACAATTCATACCTAAGTTTCAAGCTTTGAGAGCTCAAATCAGGTATGAACCGTGCTCAAGGGCGTCTCGTGGATTTTGGAGGCTCTGCCATAACTAAACAGATGCCCCATTAAACACAGACTAAATTACATAGTACATAAACTAATTAAACCTGAGTCTCACATTGTGTATGTATAAAAAAGAAGTTAATGAAATTCTGTTACCCTCGTTGAGCGGTAGCCTTATTCAATGGCACCACTTTGCAGTCCCCTAAAAACGGCCATGCCCGTGCCACACCCGACAACTTAGTACATCCATTCTTATTTTCTCTTTTTATATAAGGCTTTTCTAATTTGTGCCCTAGTACACAAGTTAAAAAAATCTTTTTATATAATATTACGGTGCTATTTAGCAGCACACAAAGCATCATTTTGAATGGAAAAAAAATACAAAAGCAAATAGAGCTAGACAACAATGTACAAATAATTGAGTCACACAAGAAAGAAAAGGAAAATGTTAGCTTTATCGCCTATGTAACGGGTTGAGATATGGGACTTCACTCATATCCTTTGTACTTAAATGTTTTTTGGAGTAATATATTTACCGGGAAAACCCTTTACCCAAAAAAAAAAGAAAAGGAAAACGTGAAAATGAATTGCAAAGTTTTTGCTATATGCGGTTGCTTGACTAAATTGAATCGCGTTGCTTTGGACATTATTATTAGTTACTACCTTTATTAAAAGCTAACAGAAAGAAGGAAATAAGAGAGAGATTGGGTTAAAATTGGGTGTGACACAGTGCAGGTATTTATGGTGCTATCAACTCTCAGAACTTTTTATAGTTTGGTCGATTTTTCTCTCTACCAGATTTAATATTTTATATTATTACTTTATTTTATTTTTCAATATAGTTACATAGTGTAACCTTATGACTTAGGCTAGTCGGTAAGGAAGGTGATCTCTTCACCTTAAGTTCAAAGTCACGAGTGAGTCCTCTACCCATCACCTCTTATGCGCGACTTGTGCTTCCCAAGACGAAATAAAGTGAATGGCTCACCTTAGTAATTTGAAAAAAAAAACTAGGCTCCATTTTATTTTTTTAACCGTTTCGTTATTTAAAAAAATAAAATTTACACGCTACCCCTTTTTTATTTATAAATACCCTTCAATTCATCATTTTTTAAACCACTACTTCACCATTTTTTAAACACAACTTCACTATTGCTTGTCGTCTCCCTCATTCCGTCGAGGAAATGCAAGCTTATATTAAAAAACAATGCGATCAAGACGATGCGGCTCGACAAAAGGCTATTGTTGAAGTTATCAAGATGTTTGAGCTCGCAAAGGCAAAGAAAGAACGTTTGAGACAACGATACGCGAAGTGCAAAGACATTTCACCAGAAAGACAAGTTGTGATCGAAAAATTTTGAGCGAAGAAGCCAGCAAAGATGACACCATTAGTGATGGAAATGTGTTTCACAGATACATGACCAAATCAGCAACAAAATCGTTGGAGTTATGAGAAAAAACAAAATTGTTGGTTCTGTATCACAACACTTGACTTAACTTGGGCTAGGTGCATCAAGTTCAGCTGATGCACCTAGATTTATTGAGCAACAACATTATCAGTTTACGGGTTATGCAGACGAGGCAGTTGATGAGCATGGCTTAACTACATGCCAGCATTGTGAAATTATGTGTGGCGAAGAGGCCTTAAGAGAAGTTGAAGCAGAACAAGCAAGGATTCAACAAGAGTGGGAGGAGAAACTCAGGAAAGAAGAAGCAGAACGGGCGGCGTACATTGAGGAATTTGGGTATGTGAAGTCTCCTGAGTATGATTCTGCATACGGGGAGCATTCAGATTAAACTATGTTTCTATGTCTTTCGTATCGTTTCGTATCGGATCGTATTTCGTAATGTATTTTATGTAATGTTTATGCAACGTTTTAATTTCGTACGTTTGGGTTTTTATTTTTGTACGTTTACATTTTAATTTCATAATAAAAAAAAAATGCGAGTTAAGGTGACCTACCTTGTCCATCAAAAAGTAAGTGTGAGTGTGGGGAATTGAGAGGAGAGAGAAAGTTGAGGTGTAAGGTGAAAATGGAGGAACCTTGCCATCCAACCTTATATAACATTTAAGAATT
>CM040238.1:39986170-40041934 GCA_022545495.1 Chrysanthemum lavandulifolium | reverse complement strand
TGTAATGTGTATCGGGTGTATCACAAATTCAAACTCATGTATCATTTGGTTATTAGTTCCTACAATGTTAATTTGTATTAAAATATTATTTTTATGTGTATTATTGCTAAAATTGTTATTTATAAATATTTTAGTGGTTATTTGGAGTTGATCTTATTTTTACAACTTTAAGTTTGATCTCACGTTAACTCTCCCTATATATATATATATATATATATATATATATATATATATAGAATCTAGATCAAATAAGATCAAACTTAAAGTTGTTAAAATGAGATCGAACTAAAATTTAACAAGAGATACTCTCCTTACAATAAAAATAATTTTTTTATTTACTACAACTAAAATTGTTAAATTTTGATAGATTTCTTTT
Source organism: Chrysanthemum lavandulifolium (assembly GCA_022545495.1). Taxonomy (NCBI): domain Eukaryota; kingdom Viridiplantae; phylum Streptophyta; class Magnoliopsida; order Asterales; family Asteraceae; genus Chrysanthemum; species Chrysanthemum lavandulifolium. Next base: position 40,041,558 of record CM040238.1, on the reverse strand, counting down.
TAAAATTTCTGAAACCTATGTGATACACTTTGACTAGAAGTTTAATGTATCGGGTTTTGGAATATTTATTAGTGTAATGTATCGTGTATCATTAATCCAAACTCATGTATCATTTGGTTATTAGTTGCTAAAATGTTAATTTGTATTAAAATAATTTTTTTTTTTTTTTTGTGTATGATTGCTAAAATTGTTATTTATAAATGTTTTAGTGGTTTTTAGATTTGATATCATTTTACAACTTTAAGTTTGATCTCACATTAACCCTCCCTAGATATATATATATATATATATATATATATATATATATATATATATATATATATATATATATATATATATATATATATATATATATATATATATATATATATATATATATACATATATATTTATGTATGTATGTATGTATATGTATATCGTACAATTTAATCCAGAATTTAATGATTAACGATGAAAATATTTACAAAAAATCTAATTTAACGATAGGCGAAATTACGTGATTTTACTGATATTTAAAGAAATGTCGCTTTGAAAAGATTTAAAATCTAACGATCAATGATGAAAAGGTTCGAAAATAATCTATTATGTGATTTTACTAATAATATTTAAACAAATACCGCTTTTAAATGAATTAAAATATAACGTTTAGCGATGAAAAGGTCTTGAAAGAATCTAATTTAATTGTAGATGAAATTATGTTACTTTAATGATATTTAAAGAAAAAACGCCTCGAATAGATCGGCAAAGAATAAAAAATACAACGCCACTTGAATAAAACAACGCAATACAACCACGATATATTCAAGAAACATAGGTATTGTTTATTTACTTCACAATGTCAAGCTTCTTTCTCTCAATTTTCTTTTTACGACCATGCGCTCGTATATTCCTCTATTCATGCTCAATGAGAATCTTTTCAAGCTACTTACTCGTCTCTTCTTCCACGGATTACATAACTAAAGGATAATGAAAAACAAACAACTATTTCTATTAATGTGCTTTAAAAGGTGAGTATACAAAAGTTATAATTGATGGTGATAACATCAAATAGTCCTGAATATTAAGTGTCAATTTCTCCCAATAATGCTCGTATTTTATATCATTTATATGGATTTACACTTGTTTTCCTCTATATTTCACTTTCAGGTAAATTACGAGCATTGGAGCTAAAGAGACGCGGATTTGGAGAGTTTATTGAAGATATATTATAGTATGCTCATTTTGAAGAAGTTACGGTAACTCCTCTCTCACATTACGCCGTAATGAGCGTGGCTCATAAAACCAACTCTCAGAAGATTACGCGTAACTCTCCCAAAGATTACGACGAACCAACTAGGTCAAATGAGGTTCCGCCACAACCGAAGCTACGCCGTAACTATTGTATCAATTACGTGTAACCAAGATTTATTAAAGATACGTAACTCCTTCGAGCAGTTACGTCACCAACATTTTAGTGCAAAATATGAAGAATTGGATGTTACGCAACTCTTATCATTAATAGTTACATGTGAACCGTGATCCGCCTATAAATACCCCACAATTCCAAAGATTTCAAAGCATCCCATTTCCCACACAACACCAAGTGAACGTGAGTAGAAGTCAAGGCGGATCTAGAGGAGCATACAGAGCTATCTCCGGGAGAAATCACTCCCCACGATAAGCATTAGCATTCTATCTTTTCTTTACTTTCAATTCATGTATTTCGTAATGTTAAACATTGAATCGATTGTTTTAGTTAATATGAGCGGCTAAGCACCTCTAGTGCTGACCTAGTTATGATTCCTTAATTGTTTTTTTTATTTACATTGCTTCCGTATAATTATTTGTAAGTGTTTGCATGCATAGTTTGTTGGTAGCTACCCTTGTTTCGGTAGTTTTGAATGGCGGTAGTGGCTAGTTACTTAGGAGATATGACCAACTGACCCTAAGTAGGTAGACTTAGTGGGAAGCGGTAAGATATGACCAATGACGACCATTTCTCGCTATGCGATTTAACCAACCGATCACCAACCGCTTGGATGAACTTAAGAAGTCGGGATGAGTGTTTAAGATGCTAGCGCCGCACTCATTGTTATGAATCTAGCATGTAGCGGTATTTAATGACTTGGCTTAGAGGACTAAGAACAATCGGACTTATGACGGTCACCGATTTCTCCAGTGGAACCCTTTCTCGATAGTTTAGGACTTAACCGACCAAATGTTGTCCTAGCGACTTTGACCCCACAAGTAATTGGAAGTAATTAGACGTAAACACTACTAATTAGGATGAGTAACTAGGTTAGCACCTCTCTCTTCTATTGATCTCAACCATCGCCTTTATTTACTTTCATTGTCTTAGTAGTAATTAATCATTTCCACCTTAAATCATATTAAAATTTGTGACACCTAGACTTAGTTTAAATCCGCACACATAGCTCTTGGGACGACCTCGGTTTTACCGGATACTACACTACACACGACCGGGTACACTGCCCGTTAGTGCATTAGGGTAGACCATAGGTATAACGAGACTTATAAATATTAAAACTCGTCAAGAAACACGCATCAAGTTTTGCGCCACGCAGGGAGTTATATTAGATTTTTATTTAAGTCTTTATTTTATTCGATAATATGTCTCTCACCATGAATGATTATCTCACCACCTCTAAAGTTAAACAGGAATCACTATTCCACTCTTGAAGAAAATGTGAAATTCGAGTTCGGGACTATGTCCGGAAGAACTAAAGAGATGTCGCTTTATGGAAACAAGGATGAAGAAGCACACGAGCACATCGCTAAAGTATTTGAAATCGCTGATTTGTTCCATGCACTGTGCATCTCTGTGAGACCATATTATGATGAGATCATTCCTTTTACCTCGGCGGAAGAGCTAGAGATTGGCTAAAGAAACTACCTTCGGATCTATCACAACATGGAATGCATTCAAAAAGCCTTTCTTAAAGAATACGAGAACCCCGCAAAAATCCTCCAAAGAAGTTGATGAAATTAGAGGTTCGCCAAATCAATGATGAACCGCTATTTACAACTTAGGAAAGATTCAATGAAGCCATCTCAAATGCCCCGAGCATAAACTCAACAAACACGAGCAATCGCAAATATTTTACAACGGGCTTAATATCAAAACTCGCAATTGTTAGACTCAAAAGAACCTATCCCTTTAATGACCGATAAAGGATGGAATAGAGTTGAAGAAGTAGCCTCCACTCTTCATCTTGGAATGAAGGTTGGAATGAAACCCAATCGAGCAACAATCAAGAATCAAAATTTGGAGGAATTTGAGGTCGATATGAAATCCTCATCAAGAAGTAAAGATGGTTAAACACAAGTTCGACAAACCAACAAGGAAGAGGACGGATCTCGAGAGAGTCAGTAAAAAGCTTGTGAAGGAATCTAGCGAAAGCAAGAAGAAAGTGAAAATTGGTATGGAAAATCAAGAAAGATTATGACCATGTGCTAAGAACTCAAGCACCGTTTATAAGAAGATTGGAGAATCAGGTCAGAAAGCTCGCAGAATCAGTCAGAATGAGAGATGAAGGGGAACTTCCTAGCACAACTAAACCAAACCCTCGGGATCTAGCCCATGTTATAGCAACCCGAAGTGGATTAAACTATAAAGAACCAAATTTTATCCTCAAGCTCGGATGTTCATAATGAAGATGTTCCTCAAAACAGCAACAAGGAAACTGAGGACGCTCAACCAACTGTGGAAAAATTCGTCCCTATGTTCCTCCCATACCATTTCCGGGAAGAATTAAGAAGGAGCAAGAACGATTACAATTTCAGAAATTCATGGAAAAATTACAACAACTCAGCATTAACATCCCCCTTGTTGAAGCTCTTGAGCAAATGCCCAAATATACTAAATTCATGAAGGACCTCCTCACTCATAAAAAACTATCTGATCGGCCGCAGGTTACCTTGAATCAAAGGTGTTCTGTCGCCGTACTAAAATACATGCCTCTCAAAGAAGAAGATCCTGGGAGCTTCACTTTGCCTTGCACCATCGGAGGTTCATGTTCGATAAAGCCCTTGCCGGTCTAGGGCAAGCATTAGTCTTATGCCATTCTCGCTTTACTCACGCCTGGAATTGGGAGACCTGAAGCCAACTAGAATGTGCATTGAGCTAGCAAATAAAACAACTCAATACCCTAAAGGAGTTGCTGAGAATGTCCTTGTCAAGATTGATAAATTTGTCTTCCCGGTCGACTTCGTGGACCTTGAAATGGAAGAGGATGATGTCCCCATTTTACTTGGGAGGCCCTTTCTTGCCACAGCACACGCTATGATTGATGTCTTTAACAAAAAGATCTCTTTGGAAATTGGAAATAATAAGATTACCTTCGATCTAGAAAAACCAATGAGATATGCTTCTTTTACTGACGACAACCTTGACGATCTCGACCTAATCAAAGTTAATGTCTAGAAACATGCTCAGGAATGCTTTCAACCTGACCCTTTGAAATCATTGAAATTTGAAGATAATGAAGACATGTCTAACGATGAAGAAGACGAATGGGAAGAAGGCGATGTAAACAACCAAACGTTATGTTCAGCAAACATCTCAGAAAAAGCTGATACTACTCCCAAGCTCAAAGAGCTCCCTTCTAATTTAGAATATGCATTTATCAATGATGATCGTAATTTTCCTGTAGTGATTTCTTCTTTGTTATCTGACGAGGAAAAGAAACTGCTATTACATGTTTTAAGCAAGCACAAAGGAGCTATTGCATGGAAAGTTTCTGACATAAAAGGGATCAGCCCTTCATACTGTTCTCACAAGATACTGATGGAAGATGATTTCAAACCAGTAGTACAGCCACAAAGAAGATTAAACCCAAAAGTTCAAGATGTGGTAAAAGACGAGATCATTAAACTCCAGGATGCAGGTCTAATTTACGCTATTTCCGATAGTCCTTGGGTTAGTCCTATTCATGTTGTGCCAAAGAAGGGGGAATGACCGTGGTTACTAACGAAGATAACGAGCTAATACCTACAAGAACGGTTACTGGCTGGAGGGTGTGCATCGATTACAGAAAACTAAATGACGCAACGCAGAAGGATCACTTTCCACTCCCTTTCATCGATCAGATGTTAGAGAGGCTTTCTGGTAATGGGATATATCTTTTTAGGAATCTATCTAATAAGGTCTACTTGAGGGCAAGTAGAGTTCAAGTGGAGGAATATTTGATAACATCAAATAGTCCTGAATATTAAGTGTCAATTTCCCCCGATAATGCTCGTATTTTATATCATTTATATGGATTTACGCTTGTTTTCCTCTATATTTCACTTTCAAGTAAATTACGAGCATTGGAGCTAAAGAGACGCGGATTTGGAGAGTTTATTGAAGATATATGTCATAGTATGCTCATTTTGAAGAAGTTACGTAACTACTTCTCTCACATTACGCCAGAATCAAGCGCGGCTCGTAAAACCAACTCAACAAGATTACGGCAGAATCTCCCAAAGATTACGACGAACCAACTAGGTCAAATGAGGTTCCGCTGCTGCAAGCTACGCCCGAACTATTGTATCAATTACGGCGTAACCAAGATTTATTGAAGATATGACGCAACTCCTTCCAGTTTACCGTAACCAAAGATTTTTAGTGCAAAATACGAAGAATTGGATGTTACGGCGTAACTCTTATCATTAGTTACGCCGTAACCAGATCTGGCCTATAAATACCCTACGAATTCCAGCATTTCAAAGCATCTCATTTCACAAACATAACCAAGTGAACGTGAGTAGAAGTGGAAGGCAGATCTAGAGGAGCACATGGAGCTATCTCCAAGGGAGAAATCACTCCCCTACGATAAGCATTAGCATTTTATCTTTTCTTTACTTTCAATTCATGTATTTCGTAATGTTAAACATTGAATCGATTATTTTAGTTAATATGAGCGGCTAAGCACCTCTGATGTTGGACTAGTTATGATTCCTTAATTGTTTTGTTTATGTTTACATTGCTTCCATATAATTATTTCTAAGTGTATGCATGCATAGTTTGTTTGTAGCTACCCTTGTTTCGGTAGTTTTGAATGGCGGTAGTGGCTAGTTACTTAGGAGATATGACCAACTGATCCTAAGTAGGTAGACTGAGTGAGAAAGGTAAGATATGACCAACTGACGACCCTTTCTGCTTGTGCGATTTGACCAACTAATCACCTACCGTTTGGATGAACTTAAGAAGTCGGGGATGAGTGTTTAAAATGCTAGCGCCCGGGCACTCATTGTTAGGAATCTAGCATGTAGCGGTACTTAATGACTTGGCTTAGGACTAAGAACAACTCGACTTATGACGGGTCACCCGATTTCTCCAAGGGGACCTTTGTCGATAGGTTAGGACTAACTAACCAAATATTGTCCTAGCGACTTTGACCCCACCAAGTAATTAGAAGTAATTAGACATAAACACTACTAATTAGGATGAGTAACTATGTTAGCACCCCTCTCCTCTATTGATCTCAACCCTCGCCTTTATTTACTTTTATTGTCTTAGTAGTAATTAATCATTTCCACCTTAAATCATAATAAAATCTCTGATACTTAGACTTAGTTTAAATCCGCACACATAGCTCTTGGGACGACCTCGGTTTTACCGGATACTACACTACACACGACCGGGTACACTGCCCGCTAGTGCATTAGGGTAGACCATAGGTATAACGAGACTTATAAATATTAAAACCTGGTCAGTAAAACCTGCATCAGATGGCTAGATGTAAACTGTGTACTTTCAACAAGTTTGAATAATTTCTGAAACATTCAAACGGTGCTTGTTGAACATCGGAAGAAGATTCCAAACCGCCGACTGAAACAGAGTCTTATTTCACGCCGCACACAAAAGATTCTAATGTATCTTGCAATTTGGAATTCTCAATGTAGAACATTCGGGTCTTTCCAGAACCTACAATAACAAAAAACCATATGCGTATCCAAGAGAGCGAACATAGTTGACCTCACTATGTTTCAAAAGTTAACAAAAGGAAAACGTTACTCTCTCTGGAGGAAATAAATTTCATTATATGAAACCGACTTATAACAGTGAATAAAATGATTTTTTTGCAAGCACGTCATGTAAGATGTTATAACCTTTTCAGCAATTTACAGACACGAAGCTTTAAAAGCTAGTCGTCGAAGACCGCAAAAATTACTAATAAGGTTTAGAACACCTTACATAACCCCGAAATTATCAGTACTTGAGTCTCACATTCCCTATTCTTTCAATGTTATGTTCAAATTATTTTATGAATCACCACATAACACATGATGCCATATTGATCAGATTCGACTCAAATGTGGAACACATGCCATTAATCCGATATTTTCATATAGAAGCATACCTAAGTGTATTCACAATACGCATGAGAAGTAAAATGGACGTACTTATTTTGGGATAAGAAGAATAGGACAAATCGATACAAAGGTTTTCTAGTAACCGCGTACAGAAATTTTCTGACATGCATAACCCCTCACTAAAGTCTAGGTGTCAAATAATTTGTCATCACATAGAACATTTATATTAATTTCTCCCACGGTCCTCACCCAAACATTAGTATATCCATGATGAGTGTGTAAATACTCATCATTTTTGTACCAATTAAACGCAAAAACATCCGAAAACACTCGTAAATGCATCAAATGATAAAATATCACAAATAAGTGTTTTATGTGTTTTAAATGCAAAACATCAAAATTTGGTGAAAAGTATCAAGTTTGCATAATTGGCGCTTTAGTCCCCAAGTTTCAAAAGTTGTCAAAACAGTCCCTGTAAAACAAAATAAAGAAAATGTTATTCAAGGTCCCCAAATATTCTAAGTTGTCAAAATGGTCCTTGAATAAAACTTTTGTCAAATTTAGGTCCCTCAAGTTTTGAAATTGTCAAAATAGTCATTGGAAAATTGAAAATGTCAAACCGGTCCTTGTACTATTAAAGTTTATCGCTTTAGTCCTTGTGTAAACTTTGTGAAATTGGCAAAATGGTCCTTCAAGATTTCGAAATTGCAAACAAGTCCTTGTCATTAACATAATCCAAGCCTTGTCAAAACACTTTGACCCCTCGCCATTATACACATTTGGACCCCTGTCATTACCTATTTTGAACCCTTTGGTCAAACACCACCAAACACCTCCTTTCCTCCACCGTCCCATCGCTTATCTTCCCACCCACTGACCGCAACACATGTGCCACTCTCCCATCACCTTTCCCTCCCCTCATCATCACCACTACCCACCTTTCCCACCATAATAAATGCCACCCCCTAGTTGCAAAATCGAGCCTATAGGTCAAACCGCCTTTTCCCGCCAAAAACGTGGACGGCCTAGATTACTCAAAACTCATCCATTGGCCAAGATTATTAGTGGGATTTGCTCAGAAGGACACGTGGAAGCTTTTTGGTGCATAAAAGAGAAAGAGGCAAGAGAAGAAAGGAGTTAGTTAGTTTTAGTTTCAATGTATGTCGTTTTCATTTTCAATGTCTTAGTTTAATCTAAAAGCTTTAATTTTCTGTTTCCATGTACTCAACTTAAGTTAATTCATCAATATAATCCATATTCAAGTATCAATTCAAGTTTTTATTCACTATTCATATTTTATGCTTATGTTGCAAATGTCCATTTCAAACTCTCATACCCAAGCTTCAAATAGCTTATTTCTCGCTTTAAACAAGCTTACATAAGCTCATTATAGCTTTTGTAAGCTCACATTTAAGTTTCAAGCAAAGTTGGATTTTGGTCAATGAAAGTCAATGAATCATCATCAAGCAATGGAAATGGAATGGGTGTTGCAGAGATGGATTTGGGTTGGAATTAGCTTAGTATAGTGTAGATATGGGTTACATTAAGCTGCAATCATATTTGGGACACTTGTGAGTTTTATTTCATTTTCATTTTCTACAGCTTTGCATCTTGTGCTTGGATTGGAATCAGTGGTCATCAAGTAATTAAAACCGCTCACTTAGTTGAAATTAGGATAATTATAATCATGAAAGTGATAATATCTACTAGATCGTTGGTTAGCCAGTTAAAAGTTCAAATTAGTCACCGAAAGTAGTGTTTGGATCGAGAGATTTGTATGTGCTTGAGCTCTTGTTTTGCTTAAAACCTGCTCTATGTAATCTCAACTAGTTGCATTAGAGTCATTTTAGTCTTAATATTGTTCACTACATAAGCAAAAGTCAAAATCTACTCTCTACTGTCCTAATCTCATAACTGATGGAATTTTGTTAAGTCAAAGGTTTGTTTTGTGTTTAGGTATCATTAGCTTAGGTTGCATTAGTCTTGGTTTAACATAAAACATCACATTCAGTCATTAAATCAAGATTAAAGTTCATATAAGTCAACAAAACAAAACTCTAAAAAGTCAAACTTGCAAAAACCAGCCACCAACCCAAGATGATTTTTCATTGATTCATCTCGGGCCAAATCAAGTCAAACTTTGGGATTAATAACTTCAACTGGTCTAGTTTCTTTTTATGAATTTTGTAGATTTTAGAAATTTTCTATAAGCCTCAAAGAGCTTGTCAAACAGGCTTATTTGTTCGCTCACAACTCGATGAACACCGAGTTTTCTCAAGATCTTGTAGAGCTTGTCCAGAGCTCAACAGAGCTTGTCTTGGTCTGTTCTTTGGTTTAGAAGTAGTTAACCAGGTCTAGTATAGGTTCCAACTTCTGTTTTCAACTTTTAGCTTATTGGGTGGCTTATTTTTAAGCCACAAAGTAGACATTAAAACTGTTTTTGGCATAAGAGCTCAAATAACAAAATCATAGTAGTTTGCAATTTATAGGTTTAGGATAGTTGTAGTAAGTTGTTTTCAAGTAGTTTTAACATAATATAGCTTCTGTGAAAGTTTGGTGCCCTGTTTGTGCCTTGTGCTTATTTGGAGAGCTTATTACTTAAGCACTTTCACTACAGTTCCATATTCTTACACACAACCTACTGTTTTTCTATTTTTCCTAGATTCACAATATTATATTAGACTTTTCCTGAATTTTTCATATTTTTCTAGGTCAGTTTGCTATTTTTCTTAATTAAAAACAGTTTTTAGGTAATTTTAATTAGCTTTTAATACAATTAAATCAGAAAAAGTTCAAAAAATAATTTTCATTTTTCTTAGGTTAAGATAAATATAAAAGTAAAAAATTAATTTTCCATATTTTTCATAGTTTAATTTGTAATTTTTAGTAATTTAATTAGTTTTAAATAGTTTAAAATTCATAAAAATAGAAAATAATCAGAAAAATATAAAAATAGTTTTGAAAATTCTATTTTGTTATTTTAGATTTTCCAAGTCATAATTTTATTTTTCTAGCTTTATTTCATATTTTCTTGTATTTTAGGTTATTATTAAATAGTTAAAATTAGTTTTAATTAATAATAATTAATTAAATAGTTCAAAAATAATTTTCTTTTTCTTAAAATTTTCTTTATCATTAGGTTTGTAAAAATATCATTTTCATATTTTTAGGATTAATATTGTTTAAGTTTTACATTTTCTTGTGTACGTCACGTAGTTTTATTTAAGTTTTATAAAAGAAAATCAAAAACATCATTTTGCAAATAGTGATAGCGTTTATTTAATATAGTTTATCTTTTTAACTTTCTTTAATTTGCATTTAAGCCCCTGTAATTTACAAAACTTTTCTTTAGGTATAAATAACTCAAAACCCTTACTAATCACTATCCTTAGTGATTATCCGACATCTGATTGTGTTAAACACCATTCATCCTCCGTGGGACTTAACGACCCGGGAATACACTGTATTCCTTTGATCTTCATTGCATTTTGTGTTTGAACTGTTTTAAGTTTCTTACGGTTAGCCATTCACAAGTGGCTAGCTTGCGTGAGAAAACTTGACGGTTTAGCACGAATCAATCCACATAACGTTTCTGGAACAGACTAAATACTACGATGCACAATCTCAACAGTTAAAAATATGATATATCTTATTTTATGCTGGTTTTGGTTTGGTGGTCGTGTTGGTTGTAGCTAGCTAGGTGTCATTTATGGCCTGTCATAAATGATTTCGTGGTTGTGTCAAGCGATTGTTTGCGGTTAATGTGGTACTTCAGCCACATTCCATTGTACTTAAACGTTTTTTTGGAGTAATATATTTTACCGGGTGGTTTACCCTTTACCCAAAAAAACAGTTAAAAATAGGATCCCTGTTGAGTTGAGCCCGATATCGTATTAGCCACAAAACACGGCTGCATTTTAATCCCGTCAGTTTTTGGCAGCTCAAAATCATTACACACTGGATGGCCGAATAATCACAGCCAAGCAGTTATTATGCAAATTATATATAAAAAAATTCAAATTATCCAAGATATAGCAAATCGGCCTAAAGTAATGCCCAAGTATCTAAATAGCATACCTCAACAAATACACTGAGTAATTTCTTTGTATGCTCGCCATTTTGATTTCACACTGATTCACACATCTTGCATTCCATTCGTGCTCTTTCAGACACACAAAATACGACATCAGTCTACCATCAATAGTATGCACCCAAGTCGTCGCACTCCCTCGAGCTAACCTCCCCATCGGCGGCTTCGAAACAGTGTCGGCTCCCATTTCCACTTTAATGAATGTTATATAGTATAATTATACATATAAAATGACTCATGTTATTCATCTTTATGAGATTAAGTAAGCATATCCAGAAAATATGTTTTTTTACTATTTGCATTTAATGATGACTCAGGTAATGTCTATTTACAAATTTAACCAGTCTGTGTTTAAACATTAAATATGGCTAAGATTTTTTTCTTTTTTAGAAAGACCAATATATAATAAAACATAACATTCTTACAAGGAAGACTATACAAACGAGACAAGCTAATAGAATTTGTACATCAAGAACCAAAGAAAACAAAACACCAATATCAATGAAGAAAAATCAATATACAAACAACTCGTAAGGTTTAAAAATCTAGTTTTCCCAATTAACTAATTTCGATGAGATGTGGGCGGACATATACAAGTTGGATAGTTGTTGAATACTATGAAAGATATCTTCATCTTTGATCTTAACACTCGAATCCCGGCATTAATGAGCATGTTCCTCCAATTTCAAATGGCCTAAATAGCAGTTCGGGAAACCCCATATAAGACTTTAGGAAATAGCAGTTTGGAAAACCTCATGTAAGACTTTAGGAATATTATGGCATCCACGAAGTTTGATTTTACCGCGAGCCACATTAGATAGCAAGAAGGGGGAACAAGACACGAGAGTTGAGATCCCACAAACTCCAAATCTTTCTTCACACATAAATTACACGAGGACAGTTGATGAAACAATGATCCACATTCTCCATAGCCGACTCACAAAAGGGACAATCAAGAGAGGAGATATTTATACAACGCAAAGAGAGATTAGAACAGTGGGAGCCTATATGCGAACCTCTCGAAACAAAAACATCGACCTTTTGAGGGACCCACTATTTCCATTTTGTGATGAGCTCCTATAAGATGTTCGTGAAGAGACACATTTTGGATGACCTTTAGAGCTTCTTGTGGAAATTACCCGAAATTTCTTATGCCCAAAACTACCTATCAAACATCATATATAATAGAAAGACGGCCAATTCGAGAAATGAGGAAAGAGAGCTCGTGAAGGACCCTGCCTCAAGGGCACACACAAAGACCAACACACAACCCAATCATTATTCACCAGACGCCATCTGTCACTAATGAGACAATATTTATCGGACTCGAGGGCATATAAATTAGGATACATGTCTTTGAGACTATTTGATTCAAACTAGAAACTGTTAATGCAACCATTGTTAATTTTCTGAACAAAAGAGCTGCTAAAGTTTTTGTCTAAACTTTTATGTTTGATAGCTTTTATAAAATCTACCATATACCACTAATCGCCAAGACCAACAGTTAAGAGTTAAGGCCTCCGCTATTCACATAAATTTTTAAATCACTATACGCCATAAACCTTGCTTTTACGTAAAAACGCCACTTCCACTTTCCTAAAAGACAGATTTTTTAGAAAAGACAACCGACACCCAAACCACCATCCTTAATATCAAGAAGAATGGACTTCTATTTCACCCAACTAATTCGACTTTGATCATCATAAGAACCCCAAAAGAAACGACTCCTAAGAGATCCGAGAAGATTGATGATCTTCAAAGGAGATTTAAAAAGCGAGAGAAAATATAAGGGGAGACTACCGAGGATGGATTTAACTAGAGTGAGTCCCCCCCCCCTCGCGCAGTTGACAAAGTCTTAGCTTTAAATATGAAAGCTTATCTTGAAACCGATTAATGAAAACATCCCAAAAATCACAAAGCCTCTATTTTTTACCCAACATGGGACCGAGATACACGAATGGGAGAGTATCTAAGCATAACCAAGAGAAGACGCGATCGATTCAACGCCTAAATTAGACACCCAACACCCATAAGCCTACTTTCAAGAGATTCACTTTAATCCGAACCAAGTTTGAAATGTTTTAGAATATAGATAAGGTTGGAGGAATTAATTTCGCTCATTCGCCAAAACCGTGGCGCCATCCGTATTGCAAAGAGGAAACATTGGCCTAACCATCATGAACCTCGTGACAATTAAAGAGGCCTTTATCAAGTATCATTGATGATAACTTAGATGGCTTCAACAACTAAAAGGAATTAAAATGAGGATAAAGTCTACTTGACGGAGGTCCCTTTCCATCTTAAACTCATTAGACGACGAGCCACTAATCAAACCGAGATAAAGGCAGAGGAAAGACAAGTTTCAATCCATCTTCTCTATTTAAGTTCGAGCCCCATTTACTTCATCACGTCAAGGAGAAAAGCTCAATTAACACTATCAAAAGCTTTTTCAAAATCGACCTTAAAGAGGGGTAATTTTTTATCTTTAAAATAGGCCATTCAAATAATTTCATTCACCACAAGGCAACCTTCAAGGATTTTCCAACCTTCAATGAAAGCTAGTTAGCTTGGAACAATAACCAAATTAATAACTTTTGCAAGGCGAATCGCAAGAAGCTTGAAATAACCTTGTGCACACACCGAGTAAGGCTTATTGGCCGATAATCAAAGAATCCCATGGGGTCGATCTTTCTTGGGATCGACATGATGAACGAGGGGTTACACCTATTAGAGAAACGACCAATACTTTCAAAATATTTAACGCAGTTCCAGAAGTCAATCTTAATAACATCTTAACGAAATTAAAATTAAACCCATCAGGGCTCGGGGCCATCGAACGGGCGATAACAACCTTGACCTCAATCTAAATAGAAACTAGAATCCAAGAAAAGAGCGTTAGATGAAGATAACATACGGAACAAAGGGCTATGTAAAGTGGGTTGACATGGTCTCTTTCCTTAAAGCTAGAAGAAATATGAGCAAGAGCCGCGTCTTTGATAGCATCAGGGGAATCAATCTAATTGTCATCCACAAGAATATCTTTAATAGAGAAGTTAGCATATCGATTCTAGAGAATGGAGTGAAAAAACCTAATGTTTTCAACCCCCTCCACAACACGGCTCAAACGACAATTTTGTTTTATATCGTCCCTATGGCACGAATATAAATATCAATATGAATGCACTAGCTCACGGGTTACTGTGAGATGAAATGAAATACACGAGATCGTACATATATTAACGACGCGTGTGATTTATAATTTATAAGCTATAATCTATAAGCTAAACAACTTAGATTAAACTCAATACAAACTTAACGATTCCTACTGCAAATACAAACATAAATCTGATATAATTACCAACGCAATAAATATAAGGGTTGGTTGGTAATTTTTCTTATGTTCAAGGACAGATATGAAAAGCTAGGAATAGGAAGAAAAAATAAATAAAAAAATAAAAATAAAATATAGAAAGGGTCTCGTACTTAGGTTTGTTTTTACACCACTTTACCATTGGACTTCATTGGTCGTTTTGTTATATCTTTACCATTGGACGGGTCTCGTACTTAAATATGTTTCTACACCTCTTTACTATTGGACGGGTCTCGTACTAAGGTATCTTTACCATTTTTAATATGCATGTTTTTACACCTCTATACAATTGAACGAGTCTCGTATTCAGGTATGTTTTTACACCTTTTTACCATTTGGTTTGATAAACATTAGAGGAAGAAATATTGTTATATACTAAAAAAAAAATCTTTCTTGTGAGAAAAAGCACATTCACATGCAACATATAAAACAAACAACAATATTATCAAACCAAATGTACTACTAGTATTAGGGTGCGTTTGGTATGTGGGATTAGACCACTTTAGGCTCAAAGCCATCTAAAATCAAATGTTTGGTTATTTCTTTTTCGGCTGACGCGCGACCTTGATCCCCGAATTTAAATCCTAAATGGTATCCTAACTTTTGAGTGTCTATGTCTTTAAAATATAATTTATAGTATTTCACGATATTACCAACCACATATTAAATATAATATTTGGCGTGTTTTTATTTTTGTATTTAAAAATAATATATATCAAATCAATCAATTGATATAATATGTTTATATTTTAAATAATAACTATTTTTTTTATCTTTATTTACTTACAAACTTTTCTCAAATCCAAATCTTAATTCAAACCATCTACAAATCATAGGAGCTCTTAAATTAAAATGTTTATAAAGTTTTAAAACTGCAAAAGGTGTTGGACTTCAATTCTCTTGGTTGACCCACTACACTACCCCCGGTTTCATGCACTATGATTCCTAATGTCACCTTCCTACCAATCAAACCGTACCACAAACAGTAACCATTTTGGACTTCACGATCGACACAATTTATTATCAATATACAATGTCTTATATTTGATTAAAAAAAAGGACAGAAATGTCTAAAATGTATGTCTAAATTTATGACTAAATATGTGTGTTATCATTTTGTGACAAAGCAATAAAGCATTGTTATAAGGTTTAGCCAATCAATTAATTAGATATTTATGTATTTCAACCATTTCTATTATAACAAATGATCGAAGTACATTTTGCTAAAAAAAAGTCACGTTTTTCAGATGAGATATGTCGCTCACACTCAGTTGAGTTAGTCGTTTATTTAATTTAAACATTATCTTTCATATATAATTGTCTTTTGTAGTTTTAAGGAGTGTGAGTTTATGCGGTACTGGTTATCAACATTTTTTCGCAAAATATTTATAGACATGTTGTCATCCTAGTCACCTTGTGATCACCAAAATTTGTTAAATCATGATTGATTTTAATACGAAATACTAGTACAGAGTAGCTTGTTGGATTAACTTGATAGACAAATCAAACTGATGATTGTTTTATTTTTATTCAAAAAGTAGGGGTGAGCAGAAACCGCACCACAATCCGCAATCCGCAAAAAAACCGCAAAAACCGATCCACAACAAAAACCGACGGTGCGGTTTTTGAAAATAGAAAAACCGCATTTTGCGGTGCGGGTTGGGTTTTCACCGAAAAACCGCACTAAAATAACCGCACCGCACCACTATTTTATATTCATATATATTTTTTTATTTTTTAGAATAACACACTAATATAACTTTATTTTTCTCTCAATTTATCATCGAAGTTTATAAAATTCTTCATCTTATTTGACTTTTACTATTATATTAATTTATAATTTCATACTAATACACAACATTTTGCATATATGTTTCACCATATCATGCAACATTATAATATATTCATTCTATAATAAATATATACCAAAATTATAATTAAAAAAAGATAAAGAAAAACTTTGACCTAAAAACCGTGAAACCGAAACCGAAAACCGCTGAATGTGGATTCTCTTTTTTTAAAAACCGCAATTGCGGATGCGGATTAATTTTTACCCAAAACCGCACCAACCCGTACCATGCTCACCCCTATCAAAAAGCATTAGAAAAAAATAATGAGATTATACATAATGTGTATATATGTTTGTGAACACATCACACATAAAACAATAAAGGCATTATTATTGTAATGTGTGAGGCACTGAGCTGAAATATTAGTGGCCAGTGCCACCTTGTTCCACCCATGTATAGCATATTTTCTGCACCCTGCCACTAATATATATTTATTTATAGAAACAAAATGTACATTGGGAATGCAATAGGTTTACATGAAAATTAGTCACTATTTTATACTCTTGACGTCTTTAATAATTGGTTGTTGCATAATATAGTTTGCTTTTTGGTTATCGAAGACTTTTGCTTTGACATGCATGCATATTTAAATTAGTACTATCTAATACTCCGTGACTTTTAATTTGCCTTTTCTTAATGTTAGGTATCGTGAATGTGAATGATAGTTTTGAAGAATAAAAAAACTCAGAGAATTATGTTCATGCATCCTCTTTTGGGGAATATTGACGATAAGGTAAATTGTTGATTGCTCCATCAATGTTGTGACATACCATCGTTTTGGTTCTCTTGCATGTTGGTCGTGAAACCGTTTAACAAAAACTGCTAGAAAGTCGGTTTATGTTTTTCTAACAAAGTAATATAACTAAAACTTTAAATTTTGACAAGAAAAACACATTAATAACTAATAAAAAATATAAAATGAAAATCTTGTGCATGAAACGGTTTCATGACAGCATCAATTTTGTGTGCTTCATGATAATTTCTTTTATGTAACGACTTAAGTCATTCTGATGGAGCATAATTTAAAGCCTATCAATATGTCATGCATGATACTTATATTTGGTCAACTAATGACATAGTACATAATTTGTTATCCAACTTTGCAAATTTCGAGTTAACTCGCTATATAATCAGTTCAAGTGTCATCACAAATTCACAATCTCATCTAGGAGTAGTTTCATCGTATCATATATCGTACGAGATTAATGTAAGGGCCGACTATTCATATTAAACCACAAGTCATACTGTAAATCTAGTGCTGCCTAAAAGTTAACCTTTTGAACAATCTATTAGTGATTAACTGTGAACTAGGCGTTTTTTTAACCTTCTAAAGTATGCCATGTTAATCTTGATCTGATTTTTTAACTGGAATAGCTGAAGCTGTGAGCTAAAGTAGTATTTACTTTGTGTATAGCCTATTTGAATAGCATATTACGATAATTATCCCTCAAACCAGCATGCACAACTTAACAATGATATCGCTATCAAGAACTATCACATGGTCCATTTCCACATTAACTATAGAGGTTGGTATCGATCAATACAAAATGTACTCAACCTTATGATAGGACTTTCTATCAACCTCACTTAAGAGTTTTGTCTATGTTTGATATAGAGCTTTGATAGCGAGAGATATATGGTTCTCCATATGCCCTTGCGAATTTAAATCTCTTTCTATATCACCGTATGCAACACGAAATTCTCGCGTATGAACTCATATCCATACTCGATATGAAATATGTTAGTTGTACATTAGTTGTCTATTAAATGTGATTAGCTTAATTAGTGGGTGATTAGCAATTTACCTAAAATAGCTCATGTGTAAACCATGTATCCTCTCACTTTGTGTGTAATGATCAACAAACAATATTATCCTATATCCTCTTACATGGTATCAGATCAGAGGTTCGGGCCGCCGCCGCCTTTGATTATCCTATATCCTCTTACTTTGTGTGTAATGATCAACAAACAATAAAATCTCTAACCCTAAACCTAATCTTACTACTGCCGCCCCACGGCCACACATCGAGGTTCGGAGGGCTCTTTTTAAACATTAACCTCTGTCATATTTCATCTTAAAATATCACATAATAACAAAAACCGACCTCAATCAACTATGAAAAAAAAAATGGTGGATCTTTATGTTTTTCTAGAGAAAAACATGTCCCGTTTGTTTGTAAGGTTCTTTGGCGGTTGAAATTTTAGAACCAACTTTCGTTTTCTTATCTTTTCTTTTGATGTTAGTGCATGAGTCTTACTTTTAATTTCATTTGTTTTAGTTGTAGGAGATACTTTGGGTTATCTCGTTTGGTTATGATACTTTGGTTTATCATGTTTGGTAAGTGATACTTTGGTTTATCCCATTTGGTCAGGATACTTCGGTTTATTCTGTTTGGTTCGGATACTTTGGTTTATTCGGTTTGTTGCGTATTTGCTTCCGCATACTTTCGGTTGTCTTCATCAACTGGTTATTGCTTTAATGTTTTATTTTGTTTTCTCCTCCAGTCCAAGCTTTCGCGATTTCACCGCTTGAACTGCGGGGAACTGTTAGTTGTACATTAGTTGTCTATTAAATGTGATTAGCAAGTGATTAGCTTGATTAGTGGGTGATTAGCAATTTACCCAAAATAGGCTCATATGTAAACCCTATATGTATCCTCTCACTTTGTGTAATGATCAATAAACAATATTATCTTGTATCCTCTAACAAAATATAGGTGAGCAAAAATATAGGATGACATGATACACATTGTAAATTAAAGAATAAAAAAATATATCGTTGGTCTCTAAACTTGTCCAAGACCATCACCGTTGCCCAAAACTTGGGATTTTAGTCGCCGGTAGTCCAAACCTTGGGATTTTGAGGCCAAACTGGTCCCTTGACCCGTTTTCCATTGGTCAACCTCCGTTTTACTTTTTAGCAAAATGGCATAATAGACATTTCCACGTTTGTTAATTATTTTGGTTGTACAATCTTAGAGACGAACGGTGTATTTACTTAAAAAATTAACACTATCACCTCACTCACCCACACTACCATCACTAACATCACCATTATCTCAGTCACCTCTACTACAATCATCATCTTAAACACCAGATTCTGGCAACCACGTCCGGCTACCATTACAACCACCACCACCACCCACTATAATTATTAATTTTGTTTTATCTTTTTTTACCAACATATTAATGCATGGAGATATTCTTTTACTGCGATAACCATTTTCTATAATTGACTACATATATATGATGGTTAAGAGTGCCATTTACATATTTAGACCAAAACAAAGTCACTCACACCACCGCTAAGATTATTAGCCTAATAAAGATCATCCATAATAACTTTGTTTCCATTATTCAAAGCAGCGTTAATAGTATGCCTTTTTTAAACACAAAATAACCTTTGAGGTTACATTTTATTAAAAGTAAAAGAAAGTCTATCCACATCCACCAAAGTCCGCATTATCTCATGTTTCTTTGACTTCCTAACGATGACCGAGCCAAGACTACACACATAGCAACCGATATGAACCAAAACCGATCCTATCCACAAGCAAACATCCACTGTAATAACAATATCATTTCATGGCTTTTAGCACATTCGTAAATCATAAGTTTGTACATAGTAAGCAAGTCGCAAGTCAAAATTATGAATATAAATGATGTCGAAACCTCAAGGTTGACCATAAAACTAATTGGAAGATTATATATCGCTTAGTTGTGCCATTGTGTTTATAGCCGCTGAACATAACCAAAATACTCTAGTCCGCATCACCCAACCTTCTTAAACTCATCTCAAGTCCCGCTAAGCCCTCAAAGCGGCCCCTGAATCGAAACCTCGCCATTATAATGAAAATAAAGTACATGATCCATGAAACCATATATCCTTAAACTGTTCATATACAAAATAGAATCTGAACATAAGATCACAAGTGCCCTCATATATTCATTCCCACCTTCATTAACAGCCAAGCCCTTCATATATTCATTCCAAGTTAAAACTCGCACAAACTCAATACGATTAGAAGGCGTATCTATTGGGTTTGACCGGATCTAACGATGGATATTTGGAGGCACCTACCGAGAGGTCAATGATAATTACAAAGGATAGTTTTGGTGCGTGGCGGTTGTGGTGGATTCTGAATAGGGACTATACGTTTGATAAGAATGGGGGAGGATTTTCATGTCCACTTATTTGAAAATTTAAGAATGCTGAAATTTACTTAAATAATTAAAATAAAATACGGAGTAATAATTAGTTAACAACCATCACGACTGACTATTCGATGTAAAGATTATCTTTCTTATAACAGAAAGTTCTTGAGAGTGACGTAACATCAAGCCTAGGGCTGTTTGGTTTTGTGGTTGAAGAGCAACCAGATTTTGGTTTTGATTGCGGTTTAATTAGTTTGTAAGTTCACTTTCTTCAAATACAAAAACTCTTTTTGTAAATGGATCTATGAATGAGTAGATAATCAACACTGTGATAAAACATGGTGTTTCAAGATATAAAGAGAGAGATAGAAGATGAAGTTGAGAGGTTGTAGATGACGTGTGTGAGAAATGTGAGGAAAAGAAGATTGATGACTTTATATATGGGAAAAATAGTCATTTAATAGGAATAACGGGAATTGAAAAAAGTAAAATAGACATTGACCAATAGAAAACGGGTCAAGGACCGTCAGCCTCAAAATCCCAAAGTTTAGACTACCGATGACTAAAATCCCAAGTTTTGGGCAACGGTGATGGGTTTGAACAAGTTTAAGGACCAACGGTGTATTTTGTCTAAATTAAATTAACCGATGCAAAGTATGACAGTGACTCGTATAAAAATAACCATGATTTAAGGGTTTAACACAAAAATCAACAAATGTGTCAATTCAAGTTTGACATAAATATGAAATGAGAAATACATGGACCTAAATTTAGGTTTAAACTTAGATCTAAAACCACTTGGCATCATCTTTATGGGTTGTAAAAGAAGTGGGTCCCTGTCTGCAGCCAACAAGATGCTAACACTTGATTTTAGGTCTAAGTTTAGGCCTAAATTTAGGTCCATCTATTATTCTTCATATGAAATATATAACTCTTCTCATATGTCTAAATAGTGTCAATAACTTATGCCGGGAATTGATTTGCACACTTTGCATATTGATTGGGACACTCCAATTATGCATGATATACTTGTAGAGTTTTAAATAGTTTGCTTCAACTGCTTATATTTTGAGTGTGCGAATAACTTTTTGGAGTGTGCAAATCATTAGCTATTTATGTCAAGTCGTACGATGCTCTCTTAGAGCACCCAGTGTCCAAGTCGTCGTCCCCTTCGTCGTCCACCTCGCCCGCCGAGCCCTCGCTGACACCGCGTAGCTCGCCGTCGTTCGTTGTTGGGTTGCAAATCGTGGTGACGACGAGAGAATGGTTCTGACAAAAGTATGCAAACCAAACGGATATAATTTGATTTCAAGGTAGAAGGTAGTGGTGGGCCTCAAATGAGAGATTGAGGTTTGTTGTGAGTGAGGAGGGTTTGTTGTGGTTAGAATGGAAATGGATGATGATGCGGGTGGCACGACGACGAACACGGTGCTGTTTTGACACCTAGTGCTCCAAGAGCACCAGTGTCAAAACGGGGAGGAGGTTCGTCGTGCCAACTCAACGCCACATCAAGATCCCATTTTTCACAACTAACCACAACAAACCCCTCATCACTCATAACAAACCTCAACCTCTTCATTGGGGCCCACCACTACCACTTTATTTTTTTATTCAATTTTCATTTCCAAATAAACTAAATAAATTCATTTCATTCAAATTAAAAAGACAATACATAACACAATAATAAAAAAACAACACGATACGGAAAAAAAAAAAACACGAGTAAAAAAAATACAACACATACTACTGGATTTAATCTTCGACATCCCACTTTGGGCAATTTTTCAAAATCTCCCAAACGTGAACATACTTGAACTCTTTTCCACCAAATTGTTGCTGGAAGCTTAGTTTCGCATTTTCGAGATGAGTGTGGTCATTTTGAGCACTTCGACATCAGAATCGCTTGTAAATTGCGTTGAACTTTTGCAATCGACGTTAATCCTCGCCCATTTACCCGTGATTGAATTTTTGTACGATGGTCATCGGTTGTCTCGATTATTGAACATATGTATAACGCCGTCCAAAAATATTTTTGAACGGTTATTTTGCATATCCATAGCTTATAAATTTCTATCCAAACTTATGAAGCAAGATTTCTTCGACTTGTTCCACTTCGTAGTTTGAGACATTTGTGTTTTTTTGAATTGATGTAGATGTGAAAAAGGGTGGTTATAAGATGTTATTTATAAGGGTGGTTTTCAAATTCAGATTATAAAATTCAAATTCAAATTCAAAACCGCAGACTTCGCTGAGTTGGGGTAATTCAAATTCAAATTTTAAAGTCAAATTCAAAACCGTAATCGTTGAGGGTAATTCAAATTCAAATTTTAAATTCAAATTAAAACCGTATTGTTGAGCTGGCTAATTCAAATTCAAATTTTAAATTTTAAATTCAAATTCAAACTGTTTAGTTTTCTATATATAGTATCCTACTAGTCACAATTCACACACAAATAACACAATTCACACAAAAAATGTCTCAGAAAGACTTGTCTCAAGAATTCCCACCTCAGAGGAAGTTGTTCTGAAACCGCTTTCCAACCCCAAATCACTTGTCGAACTGCCTTTCCAACTCGCTGTAGTTTGAAGTTTACTCAACACCACCGAAAATGTCTTTTCATGGGGTTTGAAAACATCCCATACCTCCTAATTGTTCCAACTCCACCGTGAACAATCCACGGTGGATTTTCAAACCACCCCAATGGTTGTGAGGCTTCTCCCAAGAACCGGAACAAGACGAAGAAAACGTTAGGAGATTATGGAAGAGCAGACGTGAAGAAATCGTCACGCGAGAAGATACACGGAGGCTCAAGACTTCCAAGACAACTATTTCGACATAATGGAGAGTCGATACATGAATGGGAGTTTTATTCTCCGCCAACCGGCTCGATGGTTGAGACTTGATGACTCGCTTTTTAAGTTTTAGTAGTTTTATTATGTATTTGATGTTTTATGTTGTTTTTGTGAGATTCGTAGTTTTTATGTTTAGTTTATTATGTATTTCAAGTTTTTAGTTAATTTTTCGTGTTTCGCTTTAAGGTTTCATCATTATGCTTATGTTTGCATTTTTTCTCACTAACCTTTCAATATCACTATCTTCTAAAACACTTCACCTTTAAATATCACCTTATTAAAAACTTTAAATTTCACTATCTAAAAAAAAAAAAAAAAAAGGAAGGAATTCTTCTCCATTGCAGACGCGTTGCTTTCCCACGACGACGGACATGAAGCCACGCCAATGTCAAAACAAGGCTCAAGGTGGCGGTTGGGATTGATTTAAATGACACCCAGTGCTCTAACGTAATGTATACTATTCATTTCGTACATATTAAGTATTTCTAGTGTACCTTTTACCTTTTTTTTTTTTTTTTTTAAAATAAGGATTTTTTTTAGTAGGTTAAGTTCGTACGTGGCATTATCAATACAAGTAGTCATTATTTCATCACCATGAATGTGATCTACATAGACCATGAAACACTTGTATAGTTGTATCGTCCATCTATATATAATAAGGATTTTTCTAATGATATCTCAAGACACGTAAGATTACATTAAAATCGGTGAGACTACGAAAAGCGACGTCCTGACTCACATATTTTATTTAAAAGCAGATATTTTTGGGTCCGGACGTCCCTTTTCGCAAGTGTCCCGTCTGCCTTGGCTACATGCCATTGCTACAGGGTGTTATTCGGTTGACCGGTCTGGTTCGTGTCAACCCTGGCCGGTCAATCTTTAAAACATACCAACCCGACCTTGTTTAGTACGGGTCCGGTCAATCGGGTTGGGTCAACTCGCCTCGCCTGCCGTCGGCTAAAAATATACCCGAATCCGACCTTTAGAAGTCGGGTCAATTCGGGCCGACCGAATAGATTGAATCTGATTGACCCGACCCGAATCGACCGGCCGGCTCGGCCGGTCGGCTTGGCCGGCCACCGAATGACACCCCTACCCGAGGCACATGTTAGAAAACCCATATAATAAAAACAAAATTCTGTTTGTCTAGGAGGAATCTAGTAATGCTACACAATGAACAAGAAAATCCAAAAAAACATAACAAAAGGTACAGACTATCCCACACTCATAAGGCAGGTTATGTACCACATCTTTGTTGACTTTTCTTATCTCAAATAGACAAATCCGTTGAGAATATCTTATGCTAGAATATTTAACTCAAAAGTATAAATTGCACAAAGGGTGAAAAAAAATTCACTTTTTTGTTTGGATTCTATGCATGCCTTCACTGAAGTACTGAACTCGTTCCTCAGAAACGACCATAACTTATCTCTCATTTCGCACTTTATGATTTATCACATCGAATGAAAGGGTTTCGTTAACTAGTTAGCGCAAGAGATACGTTTAGTTGTCTTAAATCTTCGTCAACTACTTAGATCCTTGTTGATGGATGTATTATGATGAAATTCAGTTTTAGTTACAAATTTTGGTTGTGTGATTAGGCTTAATTATGGATTTCGTCCAAAAGATTCTGTACTGTTAGGAGTTTACGTAATGGCTTGTAACCTAGTGATACCATTTGACTGTGTGATCTTGTAAACTTGTATTTGCATTGTTTGTATTGACATGGTATTTAGTTATAATTTGTACTATAAAACGAATATTAGGAGTTTAAAGTAATTTCAATTGAAGGTACTATATATCTCCATTGATGGTTGTTAAAATTGCACACTCAAGTTAAAAGTCTTCTAACTATTAGAAGATATATGGCTCAAGCTCGTTTATGGCTAGAGTTTTGTAGTTTTATGCAGAATATCATTATAAATCGCGATCAATAAAACATAACAACTCATGGTTTTTATTATCCGACACAGATCGAAATGGCCTTAATTACCGCCTTTTTATAAGCCGTTAACCCTAGCCAACATTATATATCCCTTTCCTAAAAAATGTCTGATT
Source organism: Chrysanthemum lavandulifolium (assembly GCA_022545495.1). Lineage (NCBI taxonomy): Eukaryota > Viridiplantae > Streptophyta > Magnoliopsida > Asterales > Asteraceae > Chrysanthemum > Chrysanthemum lavandulifolium. The sequence continues at coordinate 40,015,883 of CM040238.1, read as the reverse complement.
TATTTTTGTTTCATTGCTTCGCTTTGATCGACGATTATTGCAAGATTAATCTTCGTCATCATTTGACGCCTTCATCAACAAATATGTTATTATTGCTACTACATTTATTTGCTTTTAATGCTTCTTGATGAATTGCTTCTACTCGCTGACGGAATTCTTTATCAACAAATTATGTTTTTATTGCTTTAATGTTTAGTTTTTTCATCAACCAGCTTTCACGATTTCACGCCGGATTGCACCAAGCCTGCTTATGTAGCTTAAGGTTTGCGGTTTCACGATAATACCATTATAAATTGTGGATCAATAAAACATAACAACTCACGCGGTTTTCATTATCTAACACTAACATGTAATGATTTCAGTTCCTTTCTAGGGTTAATCACAAGATTTTGTGAAGATTATGGAATATTAGGTAACTTTGCTCACATTCTTCCTGACTTCAACATATCCAACTTAAGTTCAGGATCAAAAGAAATCTACCGCTAAAACTTTGCATGGGATCAAACCATAAATCATGGACCAACTATAACTTATGATGAATATTAACACTCTTCATATGGCATTTGTGTCTTATTATGAGCGTATAGGAATATGAGTTGGATGTGTATCAAAACATATAAGCTTGTTGAGCTAATTACGTCGACGGTATAAATATAACGAAGGACGAGCGAAGATGAACCAAGATGACGTTAGGACGAGATTGTTCAATTGAGACTAGCTATTTTAAACTTCGATTCTTCAAATGAAAAAATATGATTAAGTAATTAAAGCACAGGTGTTCAAACCAAATTTCTGATTTACACAAAACTTAATAAACAAGGAGAAAAAAAAGTGAAAACAATCACTTCTGTCAATTCGATAATGATTGTGTTTAAACATAACCAAACCTTTAAGCAGTAAAAGCCGACTATAACTCACTTTTACATGTTACTTCACTATTTTTTTCCAAAAAGTGAACAACTTATTTTTATAATGAAAGTTTAGTACTAGCTTTGCATGCTGATATTTATTTTACCAAACAAGATCAAGTAAAATATCAATTTAACCAACGCCATAAGTCTTTAATAAAGATTTTCACTCAACACACTTTTGCCATTACCCAAAACCAAACATTTCTACATTTAGGGGGAGAAAGAGTATGTTGGAATTTTGAATTTAAAAAGCTCAAAAGCATAGCTTATTTCATTGAAAAGTGTCATAAACTAACATTGCATAAAGTTAGTTTTAAATTGAAAGCATTGTTGGGTAAATGACTCGTACTAAATTCTTATTTTAAACTACGACTTAATCATTTAACCACGTGAAAACTCTTCAAAAGTTTTTAATCGGTGGAGAAACAATGACCCCGTGTACCTTTTCTAAGTGTCGACTGACCTATCCCTAAAGAACTAGCATCAAGCAGTGAATATCTGTTTACGTGGCCTTTAGCCATGATTTGAGATTTAATTGCGTGAAAGCTCTTTAAAATGTTTAAATTGACGAAGAAACCAAGACCCCATGCACCTTTTTGGGCACCGACCGACTCTTCCTCAAGGATCTAGCTTGAGCTAGTGATCACCTGTTTCATTGATCTTTAGTCAAGGGTTGGGATTTAACCTCGTAAGAACTCTTCAAAAGGTTTTAATTGGCGAGAAAACCCTCACCACATACACTGTTTTGGATTCAACTAACCATTCCTCAAAGATATAGCCCAGTCAATAAGAATATGTTTTAGTGAACTTTAGTAATAAGTTGTGATCTAACCGCTTAGATTAAACATGAGAAGGTTTGAGGTTTAATAATAACTTGTCTCAAATTTGGTACGTTGGCAAATCTTTACTCTTGGTTTGCCTTTATTTCATCAATATTGAGAGGCATTTAAAAGATTCTAGTTACATTTTACAGATAGTTTGTTAATTTATACTGTATATATACGAAATATTTGTTTCTACGAATAAAACATACTGTATCTTTTGATCTGGAGTCACATGATGGGACATTGATGTATGCTACTTCTAGAATTATACTTTATCTTCAATTAGTATAATATTGGGAGGCAGTTTATACAGACTTCTTATAAGAGGTTTTTCAATCATTGCACGCATCAGAAGATTGTATGATATGCATCGCGGTTTATACATTTTGATCAAAGCTCCCTATTGTTACATCATAAAGAGGCTCTTATAACATATCCCAATATCGAGCATGTATTTCTTTGTCTGCTGAATTTATAACTTTGATCTTTATCCTTTTTCTTCGTTTTTTTTAACGGCATATTTATTAAAAGACTAGCAAGACGATAGAAAAAAATTACAATCTAAAAAAGTATTAGGATTTTTCATCCAAGTAACCCAATTTAGTTCATAGTTACAACAATTAGAACACCAATTGAAAGATAATTGAACAAAATCATCGAAAATAATCTCCCTACGCGGATGACTATCACCAAAAAGCAATTGATTTCTGAATCGCCAAATTAACCACCACTTCACATAGCAAACACGTTACAAAATATCCTTAAACCGCATAAAAAACGAGAGTTATTTAGCCAAAGAAGCCAATCATCATAAGAAGCTAACTCAATGTCCTCAAGCTCCCACAAACACATAACTTTCCTCCACAATTGATGAGCCTTGGGGCACGCAAAGAAGAGATGAGAATCGAATTCATTGTAATGTCGCAAAGATGACATACAATAGAAGAAATATCCATACCTCTAAGGGAAAGATACAAACGGATAGTAACTTATCCAAACGTATTTAATTATTTTGTACATTTTTGTTAGACTACTCCCGGCAGTCACATCACTTCACCTTCGACCTAAGCGTCACATCAGCCTTCTTTCTCCCCTCACTCCCTCTCACTTTTCAACCTCAGTAGTCATTACTTCATCATCTTTCATTAGAATACTCACTTTTATACAAATATATCTCACTAAATACCTCACACACATTAACAAACAAAATATTTAATAATAAATACACATGTGAGGGCCCACCTTTGCACAAAACCATAAGTTATGAGCACCACGTAGTTCATCTCAATTTTTCTTATATCTCATGCGTTACCATACTCCCTGCCAATAAGCATCAAGCATGAGGAGAGGTCTCACGGTGGCTCACGATGAACAATTGCACTAGTCTCAGGTAATCACTAAAACAATCGAGGTTATCACTACCAAAATAAATTTTGAAAAAATATGAAAAAGGTGTGTAGTGTATAATATTTACTCACTTGTTTGCATATAATACATGTTTGACACACAAGATTATAAAAAGTGTATAATTATTATTTTTTTTTAAAAACTACTTAAAATATAATTTTTGTTTGACAAACAGAACTTATCAAAGATTTCCAAAAATAATCTTTAATAATAAATGTAACTTCATGTAGCTTATAAACTTAATCTCAATTTTTAATCCCCCTTACATCTATATCTACAATTTCAGCAATAATTAATTTCGCCAAACTAACCCTTATTGTAAACAAGACATATTTGTTATGTTTTAGTTCTTATTGTATTTATTAAAAAAGTTACATTGCTTTTTAATTGTGATTAACGGCGTCGTTTGCTACAGTGAATGTGTAAAAATATACACAATAAAATATCACAACCCTAGAAACCTAAGAAAACTCGCGTTACACATTCTATCCGTTGGTAAAACACATAGTAAATTAGCAAACAATGTTTGTCACCAATATACAAACTTCTTGTCTGGGCGGAACTATGAAGTCTTTGGTGGCTACGGCCATGGTGAAATTTTACCTCATAGTTTCAATATTCATAGAGGTTATCGATACTTCTAAGTGTGTTGGTTCTGAGAGATTGAGCGTTTCTATTCATTGTTTGGTTAGTGCATATTAGGTGAAAAGGTAACCAATGTTTAGTTAAAAAAATACCAAAAATATGGATTTTAAAAAGATTTATTAGATAAAACGCAACCCTTTTCAAAATATCTGGAAGGGTAACGGATTATGCATTCCCAATTACTCTACTGAGCAACTCCTTTAAGAATTAACATGTATATATGTAAAATGTTATTTCGGATCGCACAAAAGAGGTTTGTTCAATAAAATATAAGAGGTGTTTTGCACATTCACTGTACAAGTATTCAAAGCATGATATAAATATGGTATAATTATCTGATGCAATAATTGAAGTATTCCAATCAAAAGTGAAAGTGTGAATTCCCATAAAATATGGTCGCAAATACTAATTCGCCTTGCAAAAGTGATGTCCGCATAAAGTGAAATTGAAAATAATAATAATTAAAAAAAAAATCATTTCGCCCCCTAAATGAAAGGGTGTTTTTGTAATTGTTGCTGAGTTATAGTTGAGTTATGATAAATGGTGTTTTTTTATAAGTTAAGATTGAAAGTTTAAAGGCGATGTGATCTTGTGTGACACTAAGTTAAAGTTTAACTCGATGTCACGATGCTTTCGCTTTTAGGGCGTGAAATTCTTGCTCGTTTGAATGTTTTGAATTTGTTTACCTTTTATCAACTTTTCAATAATTTTTTTCTAGTTGAAGCTTTTCGCTTGCAACTCAAAAAAAAATTATACACTTTCAGTTCTGATTTCGCCACGGTTAAATGTCTTATTTACTTCAGATGTTATAAACTACGGAGTAGTTAATGGGAGATGCAAATACTCGGTAAAGAGATTTGCGATCTCGAGTATAAATTAGCAAAGTAAAACGTGAGAATGGACGAGAAAATGTCAAATAAACGCAAACCAAAAATCGTACAAGTTATGAAAAAACCAAGAACCGAGTACTACTGGCAATTAAATAGACCTAGCTAGCTACTGACAGTCTCCACTACACCAAAGAATGGGCAGTAATCCTATGCATGCACCTCCACCTTCATGTACCACACATGCATCTCTGTCTTTGATTGGACACATGAAAGTCTTGATGACCTATTAACAAACCCTACACATGGCATCGTACATACACACATACATATATGCTCTGATTTAGTCATTTCTAATCTAATATACAAAAAGAAATTATAATCATATAAATATGACTAGTTTTGTTTTTAAGTTTGTAGGTTTATGATTTATTGATTTGTGAATACATTGGACCATTGGTCATGCTCCAACTAATAAAATGTTATCACATATATTTAGGCATAATCGCTCGGTTAATGAAGGTTCAACAGAAATAAAGAGTAAAATAGAGAAGTTGTTTATATGTTTCGATAAATGTAAGATGCAATACTGCAATAGAGATATAGTGATATTGACTAGTGCCAAATTAACTAGCAAAACTATAACGGCATTGCCAAAACGTTTAATGAAAGTCCGCTAACAAGACAAATGAGAAAACATGTCAATTTTATCTCGTCATAACTATGCTACTGTCTGACTGATATCAGAGTTAATCAATCTGTTTTGATTTCAACTATTAGGTTTTGAGGTCTAGCAATTTAGATGGCCTATAGCACAGCCCCAGTTTATGCTTCAAATGTCAATAATATATTTTTTTTGCTTTTAATTTTACCTGAGAAAATCATTACTTTATTATACCTTTCTTGTTATTTTAACAAGGGGGGATTTACATCACACTTTTATTTTCTTAATTATAAAAGTCGAAAAATGATACGATATCCAAAGCCAAAACCCGAAAACTAACAAAGGTCCAGGTCTTTACCGCCGTTTTACACAAGTACGCGCTAGTTCTTTTGCATTAAGACTAAGATAACCACTGAGACAGCTAATATTATCATGTTTTTTTTTTTAATGCACGAAAATATTTTATTTTTACTCAAACCATATATAGGAGTAATAATTTTGGGCGTTTATGCAATTAGGACCGGATGATATCAATTTCATTTGCCAAATTCTAACAAATTCGCATTTAATAACATTAATGTACCGATTATTATTGTTAGTTGGTTTCACGATTTTGACTATGCATATATAATTTTAGAAACAATCTATAAATGGTACATGATATAAATATACCATGTACAAAAGCGTGTTAAAGATGTATATAGTTAACCATGTCTAAAAGTTTATTTAATAATGTTTAACTTCCTTGTTGTAAACTTGTAATAAAGAGTTGAATTGAATGAGCTGTTTGGAAATAACTCATAGAGTAGTCAAAGAAAGTGTAGGAACCGGTCACGGTTTATCTTGATTATGCAATACGCTCGAATTTAAAATTTTACAGTGTAATTTGAACAATAAAACTATATCCATTTGTTATTTAAAAGATGTTGTTTTGGTTCAGAAAAGTGATTTGTATGCTTAAAACATTAATTGAAATTTAGACCTAAAAATTTGATTGATATATTTTTTAAAAAATGTTTGTTTTAAAATAATGAAAAGAATAATGTATTGCATACTTGTTATAAGATAAATGGATTATGTCTAACTTTAGACGCTTGTTTAACATACATACTCTTACGGTTATAATTTTTAGTGGTCTATTTTATTTTATAAACTTTGCAAGATATTGATTTAAATGACTACCACATATCTATTTTTTGTTATTATTCTAAACTTCAAATATATAGATTATTTCATTTTTAATGTTTTATGATATGTTACCAGCATCATACTATATATGCTAAATATTTTAGGACGACAAGTCGACAACAATCAAGTACTAGGACATTGGTTGAGCATAAATGCATTGCAATAAATTCGAAACACTTTCGTAAGTACTACACAAGTTTCATTTTTGAATGTTTCCAAGAAACTACGACACTAGAACTCTTCTTAATTAAGCTTTTTTTGTTTAAGCTTATCTTTGAATTTATGAGCTTTTTATATTCAAATCACATTTTATAAATCTTGCTTTTTTAAGCTTATTTTTAGCCCTATCAGTTTGTCTTTTATCTTAAATCGTAATAAACTTATAAGTAAAAAATAAGTCGAAACAAAAAGAGCTTTGAGATATGTATCATACCAAATCAAATTATGAGAATGGATCCACTAAGAAGAAAAATAAAAATAATAAGAATGAGAAATGTTTTCAGCCACACATTTCAAATGAAGAAGGAGAATTTTATGGAAGATGCATCTCTTTTTGTAGGTGCATCTGAAATATGCGGTTGTAGTTATTTCTCATCCTTCTCATTTTACTTTTATTTCTTATTTGATCCTTACTTATCAAATTATAACTAAACTCATTTGTTTAGTATTAACATTTTTACAAACAAACAATCTTTTATTTTATGTTTTTTTTAAAACGTCAAGATATATATAAGGGTGCGTTTGGTATGCTGCCATAAAGCACAATAGGTATGACTTTGATAGTAGTAGTGGGTCCCTCACCTATGAAAGATCCATACATAGCTCTCTTGATATATATGGAGTATGAATTATATCTATCATTCATTCTCATAGTTGTGGGCCCTTCATCTTAAACAAACACCTTGATTAGAATGAAAGTTTATTCCGTGATTCCGGAATGAATACCAAACGCACCCTAAAAAATAAAACCCAACAACCCCTAAGATAGAGAGCTAAAGGGAAAAAAAACATAACATTAGTACGTAAAAACATCAAAGTCAAAGGCCTCGAAATTGAAAAGTCGAGCATGCAAATCAAGACATGCACCATCAACACGGGGTTAGCCGTCTAGGATTAGTAATCCACTTGTCCTAATTACGCCTTTGCTTATGGAAGCGGTTAGTGATCCAAACCTAGATGAATGTCGAATAAAAACAACAATGTCCTATATAATTTTCAACCTAATTCTAAAGGAGTTTTTCTAACTTGTGCGTGTTGAGTGTCACATTCTCGGTGTCACCTCGAATGGCTTGCGACCACCGAGTGATCCACATTATCTTCCGTCATTAGACCCCACAATCACTGAATAACTATTCAGAAGATGACACCCAGACTATGTGACCTTTTTAACATGTGTACCTAAAACACAAGTTAGAAAAATTCTTTTAAAAAAGCATGAGACTTCCATATTTGCCAAAGAGCTTTAGTACCCACATCATGAAAAAACTTTGCTTGGATATTACTTACGCAAATCTTCCCAAATAACATCCATGACAAGTAAATAACATGATCTTAAGATTCGGGAATGTCATTTTACATATGACACATAACTTTCTCCAGAATGATCCAACATTTATGCCTTTATTGTCAAGATTGCACAAAGTTACTTGTGTATTATTCTAATTAAAAAACGAAATGGTAAATTAACAAGATTTGATAAGTTACTTAATTTGCTATCAAGTTTAAGGTATATGCTCATTTCATTGAATGGTAATCATCGCATTAGCTGCTAGCCGGGACGGATCCACTTGAAAGACGGGTGTGGCACAGGCCACACCCGATCTTAGGTCACGGAGTGTGAATTGTATTTAAAATATGTAGACTAAAATACATTGTTGGTCCCTAATCTTGTCCACAAACATCACGTTGAATCAAAACTTGGCATTTTCATCACCGGTAGTCCAAAACAAGGTTTTTATAGTCTAAACAAGTCCCTTGACCAGGATTGCCAAAGTCAACGTTACTTTTCTGTTTGTACATCGAGGGTATAATAGACCATTCACAATTATAACATGCCTTAGTTAAATCTAACCCAACCCTCAACCCAGGGACCAAATGTGATTATTGCTATGCGACTAGCCGTTTCTTCCCTGATACGCTAGCATTTATTTTCGCACGAACCAATAAACCCACCTAACAAACACCTTTACTAATCATAATAACTCACCCTTATCCAGAAACGATCAACTGAAAATAAAAATCCGAATCTAAATCCACATTTCTAGAACTCAAAAGACCAACCCAAATTCCAACAATACCATGTTTATCGGATCTAATGTTATCACTAATATGACAGATTGTACTAGCAACATGCCAGATATCGTGATCAGTAATATTTTGAATCGGTTGCCAATAAAAGAAGCGGTGAGAACCTCTAGTTTAGCGAGAAACTGGAGGTTTAAGTGAACTTTGCTCACCGATGTCATAGGTGATGAGGAGTTCTTTTATTATTTAACCAATATTTTTTATGGGAGGCATGTTACTAGACTCTTAAATCAGCTTATGGGTCCCATAAGAAAGTTTGTCTTCTCTCTAGAGCCCAAAACGGTGTCTGGAATAGAAGACATGAATTATGAAGAGATTCGTGATTGGCTTTTGTTTTTGGCTCGACAATGAATTGAGGAGCTGACAATTAGAAACTGGTATAGTCAACCAGTTACGTTGCCAACCCAACTTTACTCTCGTATGAAGTTGAAACATCTGGAACTTCATTATTGTGCTTTTCCTACTTTGGAATTTTTAGTAGTTTTCCAAATCTATCGAGCTTAGAATTGTAGTCTCATCAATTTTCTAACCGTGCAGTTTGGAAGTTTATTCTGGTTGTTCCTTAATTGAGTCTCTTAAAATGGATCGTGCTACTACAAACGAGATGAGACTATGGGATATTGCAAATCTTAGGAATTTTACGAAGTTATATTTGTCATTCGGTATTTCGAATGTTGTGATGACAATCACAACATCCAATATCTTTCACCTGACAAGTCTTCTAACTCTTCAGTCCCTTACATTCGATTTCCAGGATTGCACGGTAAGACCAATTTGAGTTTTACACTTCTAATTTTACAATGTTAAAGATATGTCTAACAGTATTGAAATTTAATCTTTAAAACTTGTTGTAGTTCATACGGGAAGCTAATTCTAGGATGAATGTCTTTATGCCCTTTGTATCCCTGATTAACCTTAGGCTGACCATAATCGATTTTGGGAATAGTGTTAGGGTATCGCTCATCATTGAAATGATTCATGGATCTCCAAATCTGAAAATGCTAGATACCAGAGTAAGTGTAATACTGTAATGCATATATATCAAATAAACATTCATAAATTGCCATGTTTGTGTATCTCAATACTATTTGATTTTGCAGGTTGCATACACGCTTAGTGTTCTAGCTTTGGAAAAAAAATTCAAATGTTGTAGACAGAAACACAATCAAGCATGGGCAGCTACAGACTGTGGTGTTTCGAGCTTTTCCTAGACCAGAGCGTGAATTAACTTTAATAAAGTTTATACTTGCGTGTTCCCGGTCGCTAAAGACAATCTATATCAAGGTCATCGATTGGAGTAATGATGGGAATGAAAATATCGGGATGAACGGGAGTTGGATAGAAGTGTTGAAACTCCACCGAGCTTCCTCATGGTAGTGGCGTAGTTCTTTAGTGGATGTAGTTTATGTATGGATTGAATACCCTATGACAATTCATCTTGCAAAATAGTATTTTCGTATTTGTTTATATGGTCTGGTTAAATTTAGCTTCTTCATATGTTGTTGGTTGTGCGTATTGTTGGTGATGCAAGTTTGACATTCGAAATTCAAACTTCCATTCAACATTTCAATTTGATTGTAGAAAGTAAAACTGTAATCCGTGAGTCAAAAAACTTTAGCATTTCCATTTTACTTTAGTTAGTCAACATTCAAAATGGTGAATGAGCATTTTCTACTTGCATTTTGACTTTGTTAAAGTCAAAATTGCAAAACCATTAGTCAATATTTGTTAGAGAGTTTATTGATATGCTTTGCAAGTTTGACTTTACAAAGTCAAACTTTTAATGGTTTTGTGTTGTTTAATCTTCAACTAAATTGTAGTATCGTAACTTGGCAAATTGAGGACCAATTGTGTATTTTAAAGTGATTATCAGGCGGGAGTTTTAAGTATTACAACGGCAACCCAAACAAATTCGGGGACCAAGTGTGAAAAAAGTCACTATTAAACCCTTGACCATCTCTACCCGAGACGCTATTTACTTGTGCACACGAACCAATAAAACCATCCACCACTTTTTCCACACACAAAATTTCCAATGGAACATTTCCTATTTTGAATGAACTCATGGAGATTGTTGGTTCATCCAACTTAAATGATCGTATGGCCGTGTGGTTTGGAGAAGATGTTGCACAAGAAGGAAAGCTAGTTCGTGAGTGCATTGATCATCGAAGAAGGGCATCATCAAGCGTGGGAGGCGATTGAAGAGAATGAAGCTTTGGGACCTCGGATATAGCACTTGATAGTTTGGATGGGCTGAGGAAAGCCCAGGCTAGGCACATCGACCTACTTGTTCGATTCATAAAGATTTTTGGTGATACTGATGAAGGTATTCGTATCAACGAAGGTTATGTTAAGAAAATGGCTGAGCATAATGACTAAATTTTGGGTTATGGGGGTAGATAAAGGATCAAGATCCTCTCAAGTTGTATAACACAACTTGACTCAAGTTAGACGATTGTGAGCCATTGGATTTAATCCAATGGCTCAAATCAAAAGAACTTCTTCTTGATTTGAGCCACTGGATTAAATCCAATGGCTCATAAGTCCCTAACTTGAGTCAAGTTGTGCTTCCAACTTGAGAGGATCTCCCTCCGTAGATAAATGGGGTCTTTTGGGTGCTAGTTTTGGGAATATAGGTTGTTAAAGGGGTATGTAAATTGGATCTTTTGTTCGGTTGTTGGTCATGGTTTGATCTAGTTGTTTCTGTTTTTGTAACCAACTATATGAATGATGAAATATTATCTAAGTTTTATGTATTTAATCTGTTCTTGTATTGTGATATTGGGTGTATTGTTTCTAATTAGTATCAGCAAAACCAAACATCCCCTTGTATCAGCAAAACCAAACACCCCCTTGTATCAGCAAAACCAAAGGCAGTGGTTTATAAATATGTGTTGAAAATGGAAATGCTTTAGCCCTAAATCATAATGTATTGACAATGGTGTATTGTTTAGGAAGAAATTGGTGTGGTGTTAGTGTTGACAGTGGGATTGAACACGCTCAATGCCCCAAATTGTAACATCTTGAATTTTGACTTATCCAAGTCAAACAAATTTATGAAATGCCACAAATTGTAACTTACGATTGTGGTATGACTTGGGTAACTCAAACCTATTAAGAAATGCACAACGATTTCAATCAGTTTTACAATGCACAACCAAACACTATTAATTACATAAGAACCCAATTTTTTATTGATCGATTTCATGTTCACAACTACTACAAAGTTTTCTATCATCTAAACATACACTTAGGGTGTGTTTGTTTCATTAAGATGTTTTCGGTCAAAATCTGACTACCACATCTTATTGGTAAGAGGTGGCTAGAAAGTCTAAATCTGAACCAAATAATGTTGTTTGTTTTTGTATAATTGTTCGAATGATTTTAAGTGCTCGTTTTTGCAATTTGTTTATTAAACCAACGCAATGCGATAATAAGTAACTTATGTAAATATGGAACAAGGCTTTTTATCATAAATATAACATAATTAATAAACAATCAAATATATTATATAAAGTTTACAAAACGAGTAAGAGGCAAGAAGACAAGTCCCCACCTCTTCTTCGAGTAAGATGTTATATGTCTAACTCGGGTCTTACTCAAAAGAAAAAAACAAACAAGCAAAACGTCGCCTCCTCTTACTGGTAAGAGTAAGAGGGCTAGTAAGATTTTTTTTTTAAAAACAAATACACCCTTAGCTAGACCCACAACTCTCCCTATCATCATTTTCATTCATTTCCTCCTTTCCTTAAGATATTTAAACAAAATTTCCAGATTTTTAATTCTTTTTCCCTAATCGTTAACCTTTGATAACCCGATATCAGCCTCTTCTTTCTCCTTCTTAACACCCAGATCCTTTTCATTTGGGCAATCTTCTTTACTCAACGAACTCAACAAAGCCTTTTCCTTATTGTTTTGTGCCATTATTGTTTTTTTGCTTTGGGTAGAATGTGTGTTGCTTATATTTAGGGTTCAATGTCTTCCTGTTATTTACGATAATTATGTGTTGTTGGTACTAACAGGGTTGAGGGTTGGGTTAGATTTAACTAAGACATGTTATAATTGTGAATAGTCTATTATACCCTCGATGTATAAGCAAGAAAAGTAACGTTGACTTTAGCAATTACGGTCAGGGACTTGTTTAGACTATAAAACCTTGTTTTGAACTACCAGCGATGAAAATGCCAAATTTTAGTTCAATATGATGTTTGTAAACAAGATTAGAGACCAACAATGTGTTTTGGTCAAATATGTATTTTCTTGATATGAGCAAAACCCCATTTTGCTAATGAATTCTTTATATTTCAACTTTAGTACCAATAATCATAAATAAAAATTTGTGAAACACTTTATAAAAATCATGAATCACTGCTAGTGAATTGTCATAAAATGGTTTGTAACTTTTATATCCAAGTGTGAATCTAACCAATAAAATACGAAGCAATTGCTTTGACTTTTATCATTTACTTGAAACTTGTATTAAAGTATCTAAATGTTTTGTAAGGTTTTCTTTCACTTTTTTTTTTTTTTTTTTTTTTTTTTTAACTAAATTTGATAAGAAAACTTTATTGCAATTCATACGTCTTTTAGTTTTCTTGGCATACATTAACTAAAACAAGTGAACATTTTCTTAATTAATATATTCTGAATAGCATCTTGTTTTCTTAAAGAAGATAGCATCACATGTTGTAGAGAGTATATGTTAACATTCTTTCATAAAAAGCAGCTAATTTCATTGCTCGCTTTACATTTCTAAATTCTAGATGCATCTGTGATTCTATTTCTTTTTGTTTTACTTGTTCTTGATATAGAGTTAGGAAGTTTCTAGCCAAGAAGAAAGTAGAGACGTGTTACTTGGAGATTGCTCTAGTACAACAAAGTTGTTGTAGCATGTGTATTATACAGATACGTTTTGTACATGTAATGTATTGAGAGGGTGAACAGTAAAACATGAAACACACTTCAGCCAATGTTAGTTTGCCACATCTTTTTTTTGTACTGCCATTTTGTATACAAAGCCAATGGACCAATTAAATGGTGACAACATGCCATGTATCAATACATTTTGTATACACCCCACAAATGGTGGTTAGTATATATATATATATATTAATGGTGGTTAGTATATCAGATATATAATAAGAAAAATTCAGAGACTGCACTTTTCAAAAGGTTTGCTCAGCTTTGACTTCAAGGCAATCAACTATCATAGATACCCGACACTATCAAATTTCACAAGTCATAACAAATATAAAAAACAATTCATGCTTTCAATATTCCTTTTAACCATGACATTCAGTTTTCCATCAATTACATACAACTATTTATATATGCAGTCATATATGTATATAGTTGTATAATTTATGAGTAATGTTAAATTTCTAAAATTCCTTTCAAACAAATTATAGTTATCTTTTCCAAAGAAACTATCAACTATATTAGCTAATTCTGAATTCATGCTTCCTAGATTTTTAAGATATGAATTACCATTCCAAAATAACTTTTACTTCAAAAATACTCAAAGTTTTATAAATGCTCACTTTTGACACTCTGACCGATAATATAGCTCTGACACTCGACCTACTCATCAAAAATCTCTTAAACTGATTGAAATATAAAGTGAATACTTAATTTGGAGCAAGCAAAATAAAATGTAAACACTTATACTAGATGACAGGATGTTTTTATTGATGAAAAACAAGGAATACTTGGGTTTCTAACACGTTTCTTTGTAAATCGTGTTCCTATTCACCTTCAACATCTCAACCAACTAGTCAAAATCCATATGCTTGCGAAACACTTGCTATATGTATCAAAGTCTCATGGATACCAACTGGAAAACACTGCTCGATTAATCTTAAATATCTAACAACGATAGCGCGAACGTATAAAAATCACCCGATTACGACTAGTAATAATTGCACTTTTCATTACTATGTTCTTTGGTTTCATCACTTTTTTCATTACTATTTTCCTATATATGCGTCACGATCTTTGCTAGTTCCAATTTCATCACACTCGAGTTTTGTTAAAATATCTCATATAACGTGCTTCAAACCATTTGCTACATTATACCCTTAACTTTACCTTAATGAGATAATCTTCCTCAAGTAACAAATAACAAGTATTTGATGAAAATAAGAAACAATTGTTATAACTAATTTGTAATCAAGGATTTGAACATTTTCATGTATCTTGATTCTCTCAGTCCAAGCAACAATAAACAATGAGAAATCCATGCATCAGATTATTATCATCGTTACCACTTACTAGGATTAACTAATCTTAGAGTACCGGCCGCATCGTCAAGCCCCAATCCTAAACTGGGTTTGCCTTCTTCTTACTCCGTATAAAGTAAATAGGTCTCGTGTTAGATGTCTTTTTGAATTAACAACTTGTAATGCCGTTGCACTTTCTGATTTACAATTACGTTCTCTAATATCTCAGGATCAAATCAAAGCTCGCAATTATATCTATATTATCTATGAAGAGTCCTCTAATTTTCAAGTTTGTTATATAAATAATTTCTCCTGTTGTAGTTCGAAAAAGATTAAGATTCATTTAAGTTTTCCCATAAGTTACAAACATGGCTTGTTTAAATCTCTTTAAAAACTTACTTCAACCCCTTTCCTCTCACATTTGTCAAAAAGTCTCACTTTTACTAGTACAGTACTTTGATGATATCTCGTGTTGTAGTACTTAATATATCACACTTCGTATTTCACCTTCTAAATGAAATTTTAATCGTGTTGTTTAGGTAACGTCTTGTTTTTAATCTATAAGGAAGACCAGTATTGTGTTTCTAACGAACTAATGACTTTTAGGTCTACAACTAATCGGTCGACTTTCAGATAGAATCTACATGCACGCACTTCAGCTTTATATGTGTCGCCACCATTGAACGTTTTATCTTACGTCGAAGGATGCTAATAAACTGATTATACACATAGCAAGTCTTTTTCAGTTTTAATGTTATCCTCACTTTAGTTCACTATATCTTACTTTTAACACATCTTCGTTTTCAGCAGTAAATGTAAAATCATAGCTCTTTCTTATTTATTTCATTTATTTGGAGAATTTACTGTTTATCTAATTGTTCAAAGTATTTACTACTATATAATGTTTGGCTTGATTGTTAAACAAACATGATTCCATCGACCAAATAGGTCTACAATATAATTCGTTAACCGACTTTCTGTTAGATTCTAGGTGTAGTTAGAACTTTATGTCGTCACCATTGAATGTTTTATATTACGTCGCGTCAAGGATGCTAACAAGTTTGTAAATTTAGCATCTTGATTTTAGTTGTAATGGTTATCCATCTTTCGGTTCTTGAGGTGTGTTCGATGTAGAGCATTTTGGAGACTTTGGAGCGGTGATTGTTGGCGTTGTAATTTTGTAGTACTCATTTGGCAAACAACAATTAGTTTTATCTTTTCTTTTGAAATGTACATTTTCCAATCATTTTAAGCGTTGAGCAGTTAATAGCTATTTTATATATTATGATTACAACTACGGTTATATTATCAAAAAAAAAAAAAAAAAACAAACAAAACTAATGCTCACAGATAGTGTTACTTTTACCATACACACCCGTATCTCGCTTTTCACCACACCCACGTTTTTATCTCTTTCTATTCACTATGTATCTTACTTCTAATGTATCTTCATTCGAGTTTTCTTTCTAAAATTTATTTCCCGTTATTTAAAAAAAAAAATTGCTTGGAGAATTTATCATTTACGTTATTATTCAAAGCATTTTACACACAAATTTTAGACTTGATTATTAAATAAACACTAGCAGTGACCGCGAGACGCGACGATGGTCTTCTGTGACTAAATTTTCACCTAACAAACGTTATTTTGTTTTGGACGGTTGGATTTCATATTTATGTTTTAAAGCTTAATTAAATTGTACATTATGGTTAAATAGTTGTATATTTTGGTGAAGGAGTGTTTTTAATAGTGTATTAATTGTATGTATTGAATAATATTTTTTAGTTTTATTTGTGCTTTAAATACTTGTAAATTATGCTTATTTACTTGTATTTGTTTAAAATCTATTTTAGTTTATTCATATGTGGAAGCTTAATTATATCGTACTTTGTGGTTAAAAGTTATATTTTGGATGGAGGGTGTTTTTAATAGTGTATTAATTGTATTATATGAGTAATGTGTTTTAGTTTTATGTGTGCTTTAGATACTTGTAAATAATGCTTATAAAGTAGTACTTGCTTAAAATTCTATTTATGATGGTATTAGAATAATAAATAGGAAGGAAGTGTCTTCCTCCATTATAAGTAGTATAGATAATTCATTAAACATAAAATTACTTAATTAATCTATAATTAATCAGACGATTTCTTGATTGAATATACTCGCCCTTGAACATTAAGTTATCAATGTGGAACAGTTTATCTTACCATGGGCGCTAACAAACTGATATATTTTTAACGACGGCATTATATTAATCTAGAAAACGAAGCAGTTACAATAAGGAAAGGTTATTGATTAAATTTCCTAACCATCGTATCCCCCTTAAATAGAACTTAGGATTTTTAGATGAAATCCACAAAAACAATTATATCACTCAAGAGTATCTTAGTGGCAAAAGGGCTTGTGACTATGCTCTAAAATATGTGAGGTTTCAAGTTCAATTCTTACTAGGTGCAAACAACCTTGAAGTGGCCACGTCAACCTCCTAAAAAGGGAGGGCATTACCTAGTTTGAGTTTGTGTGGTGGTGGGTTCAAACCCCGTGGATTAGTCGGCTAAAAGATTGAAAACCATGGTTACCAAAAAAAAAGACCCGAAAAGATCAAAGCATTACGGAAGTGCCATATTGACCACATCATCTTAGTTGCAGCCCTTCCAGATGGAGTCTTATCCTTCTTTGACACTTGACTAGCATCTAAGTACGATAGCCACTCCACAATATTAGAGAACTCCGAAATATCCAAATCACACTATCTTGTCAATAAAGCCCAAAGATCACGTGCCATCCCGCAAGAGAAGAAAAGATGATCTACGTTCTCTACATGCTCACCACACACAGGACATAATAGAGGGAAAACATCAATTCCTTTGGTTGGAAGTTTATCCAGACTCAATCAACATATAAAGACGTTAACTTTTATAGGAACACATCTAATCCATCTAGTAGGCTTCAAGCCATTTAAAATATGCTCGTCAATATGCTTTCGAGTAGAAGCAATAGTAAAACATGTAGAATCTAAAGCCTATTTCCATCCGTCCCTAGAATCCGAGAGCATCACATCACGAATAACAGCCATCAAATATGTAAATTGGTTTGATTCAACACCACCTCTCGGTAACCTCCTAAGAGCATTATTCCAATATGAAATATTGATATGTTGAGCTACCGTACACTGTTACGTACATTGTTTATTCCCGTCCAAGGCATAAACACGAGGGAACAAAACTTTTTAGCATACGCTTTTGTTAATAATATATTTGTTAATAAGTCCAATAGATTATCCATGCTTTTATTCATTATATCTAACTTCTAACCTTCCTCAATTAATCTCTTTCTAATTTTGTGGAAAACAAGAAAAGGGGTTGAATGGTTTTAGTCCTCAAAAACTTAGTTTGAAACTTATTAGACTAATAGTAATAAGACCACACTAAGACCACCACATCATTGCTACCTCAACTTTCTCTCTACTAGACCAAACACTCATAGTAAGGGGACCGCATATGTGACCGAACACTTTAAAAAAATCATTCATTAAATTAAAAATACAAATTAAAAACATACGAAATTTAAAAAACAATATGAAAATTAAAAAACTTAAACTGATAGTCTAAATTATATCGCTCCTTGATCTTTTAATTTGCTTCAGGGACAACACTATCGTTAGTTGTTTTCCAGTTAATGTCATGCGGTTCATTGTAAAACATGATGTCTTTCTCGAATTTTTCTTGTTGAAATTCAAATATTTGAAGTTGTAGCTCTAATTCCTTTTTCCTTTACTGCAAGCCTCTATTGTTAATTTTTCCACTTCTGCAAGCTTTAGCCTCTCCAATTCCGCTTGCTCCCGACACCTTTGATTTTCCAATTACAATTCCCGCTTCTTTATTCTCAAATACTCAGAGGAGGATTCTTTTCTCGACGAAAATAACAGCGTTGCGACCTTTGTGAATTTACTGAGCAACGCGTCAACAAGACCAGGATCAGCAGCGGTTGAATATTCCGAATGGGAAGTGGAGTATGATGCTTTATTCTTAGACTTGGCTCGACACATTGGTCGAACCTCTCGAACCTCTATATCATTTGAATTCGTTGCTTCGTCGTTCAGATCCAAACCAATATGTGCTGAGTCCGAAGTGCCATGTGAAGTGGTTTATGATGTCCTCGATTTTTTGGAACCAAATTTTTGTTTTTGAAAAACTTTGGCATTTCTACATATTTCCATTTGCTATGGTCCTTCAAAATCTCCCAGCATGCATTCATTATGCAAGCTGAATTGTAAATAGCACGATATTGGTTTGGCATTTCGCAAGCCTCTATTGTTCAAAATTTTCCTCTTATGCAAGCTTTAGTCTCTCCACCACGCTTTCTCCCGACGCCTCGATCTTCCAATTTCAACCCCGCTCCTTTATTCTCAAATACTCATAGGATGATTCTTTTCTCAACGAAAATTACAACGTTGAGAACTTTGTGAATTTACTGAGCAATGCGTCAACAAGACCAGGATCAGCAGGAATTGAAGATTCCGAACAGGAACCAGAGTATGATGCTTTTTTTAGACTTGTCTCGACCCATTGGTCGAAACTCTCGAACCTCTATATCATATGAATCCACTGCTTCGTCGCTCAGATCCAAACCAATATGTACAGAGTCTGAAGTGCCACGTGAGGTGGTTTCCGATGTCCTCGATTTTTTTGGAACCAACTTTTTTGGTTTTGGAAAACTTTGGAACTTCTACATATTTCCATTTGCTATGGTCCTTCAAAATCTCCCATCATGCACTCATTGTGCAAGCCGAACTGTAAATAGTACGATACTCGTTTACTGCTTCTTGATATATAGTATTGTCACATGCTCCACTCTGGTGCCTCCCTTTTACGCTATTTTAAACCTCATAAAATCGACTAACTTTAGGACAAATCTTATTTTTCCATTTGCAGTTGTCGGAATCGTAGCTTATTTTCGCTTCCCCATTTCCTTCTCAAAGTATATTACTATTTCCGTCCAAAACCCGTTTGCCTTTTTAGCATTTCCTTCAATGCTATTCTCGGACACAAAGTTATCTCTTCCACAAGGCTCCATATATCATTTGAATCTTTGTCATTATTCTTTGATGGTTGACGCCTTCTCGTATACTTCCTTTTGACGGGCGCAATAACATCCTCGACGGGTGAGTCGACTTGAAAGGGTTGGGATGGACCTTCCCAAGGTTGATCAAATAACGGATCAAAATTATCATCAAGATTTAAAAGGTTAACTAGATAAAAGGTTGAGATTTGTATGATGGTGATGCCATGTGGATAATATCCGTATTGATGGTATAACTATCGACCGGTTAACATAAAATTTGGGTCGGTTGTTGTTTGAATGTTTTGTTGTCGTCGTGGATTTTAGTGTTTTATTTTGGGAGTTTTAAAGTCCTTTTTGAGTTTGTATAGTTGTAGAAGAGAATGTATGAAAAATGAGAAGAGAAATGAGGGTTTTATAAGGAAGAAAGTGAGTTTATTATTATTATTTTTTTTACCAAAAACAAACACCCCAATGGTTTAAAGTAAGTAGTCGTTGGCTACTTTTCTTTCCATTTCATTAACTCCAAGACCAAACCAATCCAAAACCAATTGATTTATGCCGGGAGGGGGGGCTTGGGTTCAGTTGGGGTAGAGGGGGGACGCGTTGGGAATGGGTGGACCGACCGAATGGTCCGGTCTTATTACCTTTAGTCTTGTGAACAAATAATCATAATATGAATCAATAAATGCAAGACAATAAATTAAGAAAGACCAAAATAAACACGAGGATTTATAGTGGTTCAATCACGAAACTTCTCTTCACCTAACTCCACTCGCTTCCCCGAGTTCCGACACGAGAGATACTTCACTAAATCAATAAGCTCCCTTCTTGGCGAAGAAAATCATACAACGACGCTTACACTTTTACCGATACTAAGCTAGATATCAAGTCCTAACTAGGTAGAACCAACCTTTCTCTTGTGGTTTTGACCTAAAACAGTAACCTATGTCAGTATAGTTTGGTTTATAATTATAAAAATGACATTAAAGTATAACAGTGGAATATGTTAACACAACAAAGTTGCAAATACAAACTACAACTATAACACAAAAGACTAAACTCTTTTTGTGTTCTTCCCTTCTTAAATGGTGGATCACTTTGAATGAATATCAAACAAGATACTGATAAAATAAAGTTATGAATGAAAGTGTCTAGAAATGCTAGAGATATGATTCCTAGGGATGAGGAAAAATGGTAGCAAAATGGCTTTTTTAAATAGGTAAGAGGAAACCTTTCAGAGAACCTACGGATCCTGCACAGATCCGTGAGTCTCCAAGGATTCGTGGATCTTCCAGGTCACAAAATCTGCCCGTTTTTAAGATGTCAATCACCCTTTGTTTGCAAGGTTTCCTATCTAGAATGCTTAGGGAATAGCTGACGCAAAACATGTTTGATGATTTACAAAAGCGTTAATTGTTCTAAACCTAAAAATAGTTAATGAGTGTTTTTATGCAAAACTACATTGATGATTTCCTCTTTGGTTTTGGATTATTACAAAATAGATAATTCATCTGTTAATGAAATATGAGATTTGAATTAACCCCTAAAATAAAGATTCTAGATAGTTGGCAAAAATGATTTCTATAAAACATGTTATTGTATTTAAAATAAGGCTTAAATAAAATGATATGAATGTTTATAAATTTATGCAAGGTATTATAAAATGATGCAAGAGTTTTATGTATTATATATGAGAAAACCTTCTTTTATTATTTAGCAAGTTTTGGATAGTCACATTCATTCTTTAGGTGATTTTCACTAAATGATAACTATGTCTAAAACATGTTTGCTTAAACTTTTACGTAACATATTTTTATATGGGCTAATTATGCAAACACACCTTTTGCTTAAGGTGTCATCACTTTCTAAGAAAAAAGTTGGGGTATTTCCAAAATAGACTTTGAGACTTGCGACTTTTCTACTTTTCATCTAAGCTTGACACGTGTTCTTTGAATTTGTGTACCCAATTATTGTTTCGACTTTTACACTATGATAGTACAATGATCAATCTCAAATGACTTTTTAAGAATCTTATAAATTTCTTTTTGTCCGTTAGTAAAAAAGTCAAAGTTACTAAAATATTTTTATACCTTTAGTTCTTTCCCAAGGCTGAGCGACTTAAGCGAAATAATTTAAGCGACTTATTTACTGTACCTTTTAGTACTTTTTTAACTGTTACACTTTTTAAAAATTTTACCCTCTTTTTGAATTTTTACCCACACACACTAACACTCTATAACCAGAAAAACACAATTCAAAATTGTGAAACCCTAAATCAACCCCTAATTATTCAGTCAATTAAACTCCCAAATGGCTTACATTCCCCAATATTTTGATGCTAAGGTAACGGTTCGTTCCCAGGTTAAGTTGCTTTCGGATATTAAGTCTAAATTGTTAAGCAATCCAAATCGAATGAGGTTGTTTAGGGCAACAGTTTTTGGGCCATGGTTAGATATTCCTGACCTAGGTAAAGGCAATCATATGATGAATTTCGTTTTACAACACCAGGTATATCTCGACAAACTGCTTCATTCTTGTCCCCCCATTTTATACAAAATTGGGAATAATGTATTGAAATTGCCGTGAGAGTTTCTATTGATGACCGGATTTCGTTTCTATCGATTGCCTCCTCAGAAATTGATCATGATCCTTTTGGTTCATGTGTCTTTCCGAAATTTTTTTAAAGAAAGGTAACTATAAAAGGTAATGAGCTTTTAGATTTATTTGGGAATGACACAAAATTTTCAAAGTTACCAGATGAGGATGCGGTAAGGGTATGTCTGTTGCTAGTCGCTGAGGTCGTGTTCATAGGTCGTGGACCTTGGTACATCGTTGACAATCATTTGTTGCAATTAGTTGAGGATTTTGGGGCATGGAATGCATATCCATGGGGAGAGTTCTTGTGGAGGCGTTTTTACAAAAATTTAGCCAATGTGGTACCCCGTCATTACAATGCTCACTACAAAGAGAAATTGCAAGAAAACCCAACTAAACCGCAACATATAATCTTTCCGGCTTTATCTTGGCTTTTAAGGTTAAATGTAGACATTTATGAACATCTCGCTTTTGTTTACTATTTTGGATACAAATTTGTTATACTTATTTTCATTGTACAATGATTTTATTGTTCTCCTTCACTTTAGATATGGATTCTTGAGAGTTATCCCACAAGTTCATGGTGGAACAAAGACCGTCAAAGATACCACGTTGTCTTTGTTGGTCAAAGGTAAAACATTTGCCAAATGCCATTATGGCAAACTCTTTGGTCCTGTAAGCATTTCCATTCGTTGTATTTGTCAAATAAGTTACGACTTCGTTATATTTTATTTTTACTTTATAATTGTTTGTTTACTAGGGTTCTATTCCGATTATTGGATCTTGTTCTGTTAGGAATTAGAAATTCTTGTATTAAAGAGTCGGTCACCTCAAGCATATGTAATCGTTAGAAAGCTCGTAGTCGTAGTTCTTTTAAGTTAAGTAGTAATTTAGTTAAGTAACACCGTGGAGGACCTGACGGGTCTTTACCCACCAGATGCCCGATCTATGCCCCAAAGTGTGGCGATTTGTGTAAGATTATAAATACTCTCTACCTCCCAAGGTAGAGAGTTGGAGCTCATAAAATATCTTTCACTTTCTCTCACTAAGTTCCCTAAACCTCTAACTTTCTCTCTAGAATTCCATCTATATGCTACTTTGTGTTATGGTTTGATGTGTATGTGAAAAGTAATATCTAACAATTGGTATCAAGAGCCATGGTTAGATCATATCTTGCACATCTTTGGATTTATAGTGGTTTTAGGTGGTTTTGAGTTTGAAAAGTTTAGTGGTTTTTGCATCATTGGTTGATCTCTTGTGTTAAAGTTTGAATTTTGTTGGTACTTTTATGTTTAGAATCATCAAAAGTGTTTAGGTTTTCATTTGGTAAGCTTGAATCATCTTGGTTGGGTTGTTTTGGACTGAAAAGTGAAGTTTATTTGGTTTTTCAAGCTAGCGACTTAGCTCTCGGAATAGTATCTTGGCAGCGACTTGCTTCACAGTTTTGTAGCGACTTACAGTGTTAAAGCTAGCGAGTTAGATCTAGCGAGTTAAAGTACAAGTAGTGGAATCTCCACTACGAGTAGCGACAGTGGTAGCGACTTGGTCCAGAGAGTTGCTCTTTAGCGACTTGCATTTCTAGCGAGTTAAAGTACAAGTAGTGGAATCTCCACCACGAGTAATGACTCTGGTGGTAGCGACTTGGTCCCAGCGAGTTGCTCTTTAGCGACTTGCATTTCTAGCGACTTGTGTAGTAATTCTTGCCAAAATTTTGCTAGCGACTTGAGGGTAGCGAGTTACTACTTAGCGACTTACATCCGGCTAGCGACTTGGAACTCTAGCGACTTAGTGGTGTAGCTTAATTAGTTGTTAGCGACTTGGTTCAAGAATTCGTAGCGACTTGGTTGATTTTTCCGTCAAAACTTCAAACGGCCATAACTTTTGAACCGTAACTGCTTTTCAAATGTTCTACCCATCAAAACGACCGTGAGAACGAGGAGAATAGAGACCGAATGAACTAAATCTTCAAGGTCTAAATCCGCTCCGAACGAAGTTATTGAGGTTTTAAGTTTTAGACCTAAATTTCTCGGGAAAACGGGCATAAACCAATCCGAATCACAACCAAACAACATCTCCGCTT
This sequence comes from Chrysanthemum lavandulifolium, assembly GCA_022545495.1. Taxonomy (NCBI): domain Eukaryota; kingdom Viridiplantae; phylum Streptophyta; class Magnoliopsida; order Asterales; family Asteraceae; genus Chrysanthemum; species Chrysanthemum lavandulifolium. The sequence goes on along the minus strand of CM040238.1, from coordinate 39,991,158 downwards.
ATCCCACAAACAATCATAAGACCTAACACACAATTGTCTATCATTGTGTCGATCCATTAGTCGTCTTAACACATTCCATTGGTCATTACTTAACGGTTTAGTCTTGATTTTAGTAAAATCCGAAAGATTCTATTTCTCGGTTTAAATCATAGACCGGTAAAATCCCGTGCATTCTACCACATCATGTCTTACTCTATCGACCCGGTGATTTGAAGTGCTTAAATTGTATGATGTGGGGATAATAATGATAATGGATGCTAATCGAACGATTAAAGATGTTTGAATTAAACAACGAGGATGTGAGATCTTCGTGTTACGAGTACAATGAGAATGAATTGCACACACTGAGGAATGCCATGCAAATGGAATGCAAGATTGAGCCCTATCAACTACTTCATCTCGCACCTCATACAGTTGTTATCCATAGTGGGATCGAACATGTAGTGCTCTTTTCCGCCGGGACTTACCTACATTGACAAGAAGCTTCTTTGTTGAACTTAGAGCATTTAAAGTCGCAACTTACCAATGAAGAAGTTCAAAAGATGGTTCGGTGCGACTCTTCAGTAATCTACAAACAATTTCAACCATTCATCGCTGGGAATATTCAAGAGATTTCAATCAACACTTGACGGAATTTCCTTCAAAAACATCTTGGAATGGAAATTGTGAATTCATTGAGACATTTATCCAACTCATGGATAATATGAAAAGTTCATTGAAGAATGCGCACAAAAGAATGAAGACGTGAATGAGTGTCGTGCGATTGAAAAATTGTTGTGATAAGTTGGGTAATGTATCGGTGAAGAATCGGGTGGTCTTGAATGCGAATGTTAGAAAACAAATAATGATGAGTGGGACAATGCTAAAATAGAATCTTCATGCTCATGTCCACAAGAGAGAGGTGCACCAACCACAACCCGTGCAAGCTAATGCAAAGGAACGCCACATGGAAGCTTCGGATGTACCTAAGATAGAGATGCACCGCCACAACCTGCTGGACGTTAATGCAGAGGAAACTTGCATGAAAGTTTCTCAGTACCTAGTATGCATCTTCTTCTCAAAATGATGATTATGGATTGCATGAGTACACCGCATTTGTGCTCGATGATTCCTTGACCATCGAACTCAATACCTATAAGGATCAAGTTGCCATATACGAACAACGTGCTAAGTTTGAACTTACCACTCGTGAAGAGGAGATGGATTTCCAAATCGTGCAATTATTAGAAAAGTAATTTTAGAAGAAGTATTAAAACAAGAGTTAAACTCCTTACAAGAAAAGCTTTCCAAACCGCTAAGCAAAAACACGAACTTCAAGAAAATGTTAAAATGCTTAAGCAAGAATTCAAGGCTAAGGAATCAAAACTTTTGAATGATTTTTCCAATCTAAAAACTTTGAAAAACAAGCTTGAAAATAAGTTATGCGACAAGGAATACCATTCAAACCGCTCACATGATCACTAAGCATCGAGTCTTAAGCGATAAGCATAGCATTCCCTTGTTGAGGAACCAAACCAGAGGTAATTAAAAGGCTAGAAATGCTCATAAGGTGCTTTATGATGGTAATGAAATCCTTAAGCCTAGGCGAAACCTAGTTGCGTTGAGTGACCGAGGAAGATAAGAAATCGATGAAGTCACTAGGGAGAAAATGAATAAGAAGTTAGAAGATCACGAGTGTAAAAGAATAACATAACGATCAAACCCCATAATTACACTAAAGAAAATTGGATCTCCTTGAACAAGTTTAAGCCTCGAGACTCTATTAACCCCACAGAACAAGTGTTCGGAAAAGGATATGGAAATGCAAAAGTGAAAATCTTGTTGAAAAGAACTCCCTTGTAGAAACCGCCTAAATCAACTGTGTATCCTCCTAATACACCAATGCACTTAGTTCCTAGATCTCTTGCCACTAAAAGCAAGACCTTAATCGATGAATATGTTATCTTTCAACTATTTGTTGATTTTGAGAAAACTTGTAAGAAAAGGATCACACCCACCCAGTATAATCAAGGGAAAGGGTTTGAGCAAACTAAAGAATGCTATTTAACCGAGGTCATGCCTTTCTTTAAACAACTAAAAGATCAATTTGAGAGTCTTAAAAGGGACGATTCGATATTAAAGAAATGGAAAAGGTATTTGATGCAATGATTGTCGAGGTTAGTGATTATGAGAGAGAATTAAAATATAATGAGATTGAGAGAAAGAACTTGCATACTTTGAATGAGAATCGATTTATGAATGTATTGCTCAAGATGTGTTTTTCTTCGCTACAAATTGTTCCATTAATGCTTCTCAATTTCATGAATTATCTGTTGCTCTAAAAGTCTCCCATGATCGTGTCATTGAGCTTGAAACAACAAATTCAAAATTGCATGAGAAAATAGAACAGGATGATCATGATAACTTGGTCAAACATTATTCTAAATTAGAAGTTGAACATCTTGCTTTGCAATTAAAACATCAACATCTCAAAGAAAATGTTAAAACCTCAAATATCAAGACATCCTCGATGCTCCGAGTTTGATGCAATTTTGAAATTAGCAAACGTGATGAACAAATTCGAGCTCATTGCACACGATCAAAAGATTGAAAGCCCAAATTTCAAACCGAAAGGTGAAAAGAAGGATGTATTTGGTTCCCATATGCCTCCACCTTTAGATTCTCGTAATTTCCAACTTCAAAACATAATTGATAACTTGCAAAAGGAAAATGATTGTTTTAAAGTCAAATTTCAAAGGTTAATGATCAAAACAAAGAGTTATGTGATTCATTTAAAGTTAATCATGATAAACAAATTGAAAAGATAACTTCTTTACTTAACGATATTGAGAATCTAAAGCGTGAGGTGAAAGGAAAGTTGCCAATCCCAATTGCAAATACTGTTCCTAAGGTTTCGATTGTGATAAATATGCTATCGATATGTTATATATTCCTCCACCCATTAGGAATAATGAACTTGCACATAAAGCATACCTCTCATACCTTAAGGAAAGTTTGAAGGGTCTCCGTGAGATTGTTGAAGATGAAAGATTAGAAAAACCTTTTGATAGTACTATAGCCTATACTGCATGGATGCCAAACGATCTCGGGAACTCTTAGAGTATGTAATTGTCACAAGTCCGAAATCTAACAATAGGCGAGATAGAATAGTTGTGCCTTGTTCTATGCCTAAAGCCAAGCATGTGACCCTTGATATGCCTTGTTCCATGTCGAAATTCAAGCAAGCAACCTTTGATGTGCCTCCTAGAATTTGAGATCCCAAAGACTTCTAGACCGGGGAATGCAAGAGTAGTGAAGCCATGTAATGTTCCCATCATTACTTCTACAGATGCTAAGATTGACACTAAAGTTAGCGGGTCAAAACCTAGAAGCAATGCAAAGAAGGATAGGATTACGTAAACTAAAAGTGATCATGATAAGGAAGTAAAAGAACACCATAGGGACAAGAAGTTTGATTTGAACAAAAGAATCGTGTTAGTTCTAGTATTAGCTCTAAGCCATCGAAATTAATTCGAGGCCTTATCTTTGTCTGCAAAACATGTAAAAATGTTTATTTTCCGTAATCATGATAAATGTGATGTGTTATTTCGAGATCTAAGAATCATACCCCAGTTAAGAAAGTTTGGAAAGCAAACAGTTAAGCAATCCCGAAACCTAGGAAGGTTTTTACCAATGTAGGATTTCGATGGAAGCCAACAGTCGAATGTTCACGAATGGCAAACCTTGCTCTTTAACTAGATCCACTATGCCGAGAATAGTGCACATAAGGTTTGGAAGCCAACTGGTAGAATAATCCCATTAGCACAAATGTCATTTGACTAAGTCGATGCTCTACTAGTTCGACTCCTAGGATAATGCCATTGCATCTAGGGTTTCACGATTCAAAGACCTGTTGTGCTAACCAAAAGGAACCTATCGAGCGTGGGGATCCAATGTTTCCAATTCTCATCTTCGTACATTGTCCAAAGCAGGTCGTATAAATCGTCCCTTGGTATTTGGATTGGGCTCTAAACATATGATTGGGCTCTTAACAATGACGCCTGCTCAAATCGGCCCAGCCTCGTACTTCATCATTATGGCGTCGCAGATAACACTTCAGCCCCGTTCCTCATAGAAAAGAAAAGTGCACGCTCTTATGCGTTTTATCTTGACTAATGAGAAATTCTCTCGTAAATGGCCATACTCATCTACATTATTCATCAACAAGCTTCATGTTTTTCCACGCTCATTCGGTCATCAAGTGGATCTACGCTCATTGGTGTATACTCTTATTCACTTGTTAAATCAAAATGGCAACTTGTAGCAATTTTTGAGGGAGAAGAGTGAATATACTACATGATGATGGATGTTTGAATAATGGTTATACGACTTAATTTTGATGATGATGAGTATATATTCTTTTTGATGAAGAGTGAATATACTAAGGATAAGGATAAATGGGAATCAATGTTTGGGATTCATTGTTTTCAAAAGATATGTTTGATGAGTACTTTCAACCTCCGACTTAATGTTGATCATCCAAATTCAAGCTCATGCTCCGGCTTTATTGATTCAACTGGTTCACCATCTAAGAAGTACTTCTTGGAATTCTCAAGAAACCTTATCTCCAGCTTATTTCACAAGGCTTATAATGACTATCATGATATAGTAAGTTGCACTATTGAATAATGATCCGCTCTTTGGTATTCCTGTGCCAAATCTTCACGGATTGTTGTTCATAGATAATGATCCTTCTTTGGTATTCCGTTGCCAAATCTTTACGGATTATTGTTCCTCTCATTGTGCACGCTTATAAATCAACCACATGAACATTAAGGAAAATGACTACCTTATTCGCTCGAAGACATTTGTGGTGAATCTTCCGATCGTCTCTACATGTATACATTTAGGAAGAATGCATTAATGTCGATAAATCACTTGTTCCGGCTCATTCGTGGATCGACATACATCCCGTTGTAACGCTTATTCACGTGTTGGGCATTTGACAC